>OMOT01010097.1:2840-23894 GCA_900312575.1 Acanthochaenus luetkenii | reverse complement strand
TAAAGACATTTGCCAGACTGTGGAAAATCCGGGTATATAAGCGTATCTGCAAACATAATATTGGCGAAATGCAGAGATACGGCAACAGGCACGGGCCAAATTGCATGTGTCAACCCAGTTTGATATGGATTGCGCATTCAGAGGTGAAGCTCGGCTCGTTGCTGCCTCACCTCGCGTTTCACCCCTGTAACAGGAAATACGCAGATTCAGCGATTTTGACTATAAAGATGTTCGAAATTAGTCATACATAAAAAAAATAAAAAAAATGTATTGTCATTTTATGTTATCATTATTATTATTTTTACTTGTCATGATGACAGGTGAGGCTCTGCCTCACCTGCCTCCCCTGACCGCACGTCCCTGGACTTGATCCTTGGACATCGCCTCCAGGAGGAAGATGGTGCCAGACTTCCCCGGAGCCTTGAGCATCGTGGTTGTGAAATGGGTCACGGGTTTATGGATGAAGGGACATCTCCCATTATTTGGAGCAGGCTTGGTGACGTCTCTCCCGAACCCAAGGCTCACCCCAAACTAACAGAACCCCTCGTCCCTGTTATATAGTCAAGGGAAGCCACGGAGTCGCCTGGGCAACGCAAACATAATCAGGCGATTTCTGGTGGAAATATGACTTATAATGACAATAACGAGGCTTCAGGGAGAGAGGGAGAGAGAGAGAGAGAGACCTGTGTTCATGGGTGGGTCTGGGATATGAATTTATTTAGCAAGTGTTGAATGTGATTAGACTGCAGTGGCCATTGTTCAGGAAAGAGGTGGGTGGGTGCTGTGTGTGTGTGTGTGTGTGTGAATTTAGAAGAAAGAGTGCGAGGGACACACACACACACACACACACACCATCTCATCCCGTTAAATCAGAGTGACGTATATAGGGGGTTCTATGGGATCTGGAGACCTGGGTAAAGTACAGAAGCTCTATATAATGGTGAGTAGAAGGAACTGTGGAAACTGCCACAATACACTTACAAACACATGTAGGAATATTTTCTGACAAACGACAAAATGACCAAAGATCTAAATCTATATGTGACTTGTTCCCATTAAGAATAATCCCTGATCTCAGAATCAAGAGACACAAATGAGGAGCCACAACACGGCCGTGTTCCATTTTACACCTGGATATTTTATTGGTACACATACTATAAAACAGTATTAAAGGAGCTGGATAACAACAGTATCTTCATTGCTATAAGTTCAACAATACAATATAAATACAAAAACACGCACAGAATGGTCCGTTGACAAGCTACAGTTAAGATAGAAAACAAAGAGGAGTCAGAAATAGAGGAAATCAAACCGGTGACATTGTTGTGCAAAAATAATCTGCTTTCTTGACAATCTAGAGAGCGAAAGGTTACATGTAGAACAACAGAAACATTCAACTAGTGCAAAAAAAAAAGAAGAGCCTCTAACAAACATAATATCGTCTTAAACTACAAACTATATCTAATATATAATATATATATGTATATTTATTTATATATATCTCCATATAAATAACCCCTTAATTTGGCATTTACCATTCGTAAAATAATTTAAACGTCCTAACGTACATCGTGTGGCACATTTTAAAGCGACGGAATCAAATTTCAAAGCACTTTTACTCGTTACCTCTGCACTAGATATGTGGCGAGAGCGTTATACTGTGTCGTGTGGTGCAACGAGGGCAGACAGGGAAAAAAACACCAAAAAGATCGAAGAAGAAGAAGAAAACCCAGTGGTTGATAAATATCCTTTCCGGCATCCAACAGATCCACTCGATCCCCGAGCCCTTGAATTAACTGTTGAACACATTTGGTCAAAAAGTCAATTGAACTACATACATTCCAGTATATACAGAGCAACATCTCTTCCACCCTCCACGTGCATCAGACTGAAACGACAGAATACATCTTTAGAAAGGACACGATATCTAGAGGTGCTTTTTACTCTCCACTTTTTGTTTGCGTGTTATCACATCATCATCATCATCATTACGACAATTGTTTCGGTCGACCACTGCGAGTGCAATGCCGTGCCACGTGAACGCCTGGCACGGCCGTATGTGCACAAGTACCGCAGTGCGCGCAGAACTGCTTCATAACAATACGCCCACAGTCCAGTTCTCTCTTTGCAGCGGCTTATCCTTCCAACGGTGTCACCGGGGGACGCGTCCCCAAACTACGTGCCTACTGTAGTCCCATGAACAATCACGTTTAGGAGTTCGGAGAGGCCAGCTGAGCCTGTATCATCTGTTACGTCAACCTGCTTGACCGTCACCAGGGATGAGACTCGAGAGGGACACGTCTGAAATCCCCGGTGTGGACGGTAGCCACGTCACAGGCTTTGTGATAATTACTTTGTCCGATCTCCCCAGACCATAGAGCAGAGCCAAGCGGGGAGATTATGAGGATTACAAGCCGAGTTTGCTGAGGTACGGTCAAGAAGCAGTAAAGGGAGCGCTTCGTTTTAATGACTGGGAAACTGGCAGACGCGACGGCTTTGACTTCTGCCGGGCAAAGTTCTTTACTGAAAGGGAAGTGTAACGCATTACACCAGAAGTTACGTGCTGCTGAGAGTGGATTCATTTAGTTACTGGTGTACAACAGTTATTTTTACAACCGCTTTGGCCCAGTTTTGACGAGAGTTTCAATGTACAAAACCCATAATGCTTAGATACAATAAGCACAACTCTATATGACAGACTCACTTCTTAGAATACGCCCTCCGCATATAATGGACATTTAGAGTTCCAAGTTACATTCCTGTATTTGTTCATATTGAGTGATTACAGTACATTTAAAGTAGAGTAACCATAGTATCTAATGGGTTAGTGTTTGGTGTCTTACGTAAAAAACACAAGCTTTACAAACAGGCAAACGGAAGAGAGAATGTACAGTAAGTTGATACCACACGGTACAATCAATAACGTGTAAGACGAGTCAAAGCAATTGTACCAAAAACGGTAAAGGAGACAACATAGCATGTCATTGTAATGGTCATTAAAACACAGCGATCACGCCATCTCATCACAGTGAACAACCCATCCCTCCACGCTCCCTTTACAGCCTTCTGACTCAACAAGAGAACGAGCCTTGTGTAGGAGGCTAAAGCGCCGTTGAATGACAAAAAGAAAAGAAGTCATAGAACACATCTTTGTGAAATCAAACAGTTGCAGTGTAGGACTAGGTGACATGGGGGCCACTACTTCATACAGTGATGTTTAGTTTAGTTTACATTCTCATTGAAACACAGAAAACCATACAGTAGTGCACTACTACGTTTTCCACATCGTTATGATGGCCTACCACATATAAAGTGCTCAGGACAGGACTGGTGTGTAGCGTACAGTATATTTCACATCGTTTATTTTAATTTGTGCTGACATGACATTTAATCGTATGCATGTTCTTCTCCCCTCTTCCACACGGTTTCGGGATCTGTTACTGTCTATCTGGTACCGAGTCAAAAAGTGGATCGGATATCGGTGTCATCCGACAGGCGAGCGAGCGTGTTTGTGCGAGTGTTGTGTGCGTGCGTGTGTGCGTATTTGGTGTCAGTGTGTGTCAGTGTCTGTGTCCACCAATAGCTGCAGCTGTTGCTTATGTTGCCAATAGGAAACCCAAGTACAGTGAAGGTGATATAAAATATAGATCTACAGTGGAGGAGGGTGTGGTGTCTTTGCCTCTCAGGTACCATTTCCATTAAAACAACAATAACCTGTCAATCAATGATCAGCACCAATGGCCCAATGGCATTAAGTGAGTAGGTGGGTTATCAAATGGGGTGGGGTGCAGAGGATTTGGAGGACAGGGGCGGGTGAATGAAAAGAGACCGTGGTGGGGATGGTGGAGTGTGTCTGCATCTGCATGTGTGTGTGTGTGTGTGTGTGTGTATGTGCGTCTCGGTCTTAGTCGCTCACACCACCGTGGCAGGTCTGCGGTCCATCTCCTCCTCCAACTTCACCATCTGCTGCATGTCCTTGGCCTTTGAGGGGACAGAATACACAGTGTCACACAAACACACAGGCACCGATACGAAACCTCACACAAAGGATCCGTCTCCCAATCACACTTTAGCATACAATAAACTCACACACTCTTATCATACAACTTCTATCTCCGATCATAAGATCTCTGCAGTGTTACATTGCTCATCTATTTATCAGGAAGCGACCGATCCTACCCTACCTCAGCACTTCTAGTGGTTGCATTCTCTTGTGTCACCTTTTGCAGGTGATTTAAACCAAACGCTTAAGAGGAGGGAGTTGCCGCAAAATGTCCGCAGAGGGACGCTGTCACATTGGGGCCAGGTTCTCTGTCTGGTGCTGATTCTTTTTGCTTAGTAATGGCCTGTGAGTCATGGTGATAAATGACTCAAGCTGCTAGACGACACCCCGAGTGCTGCGGACCGAAAATGGTGGTTTCACAACACAAAGGGAAATGAATCACTTTCTTTATCTCTTTTTATCTATCTCTAGACGGCCCTGCTTTACTCAATGATTCTAACAGGCTCGGTAAACTAGAGGAGGAACACATACGTAACGTCTGACAGGGAAAGAGATGGAATGAAAAAGGAAATATGATCATACCTGAGGCACTGACAGAAGGGTGGTGCTGTAAGTTAGATGTAGGAAAGAAAGAAAGAGAGCAGGAGAATGGAGCAGAGGGGTAGAGTTGATTGAGATGTAGATGCCTACCTTGAACCTGTTTGTTTGCATGGTGTGATTTCAAACGCTGTGCCAAAAGAAGCAAATCATATTAAAAAACAAATGAATATGTACATATATGTTAAGACACATGTACAGGTAATGGAGTATGACAACAAGGAAACATAACATGCAACAATGGAGATAGGACACCCACAATAAGTCATGACAGTCGATACTCTGACACAGACTTTCACATTTGTACTATTTGGGAACAGCATTGTTGTCTTTGTCTTTGGAGGCTGATAAGGCAATACTGACGCCGCCTTTATGGGCTGCTTCCCGTAACGCTAATATATCTTACAACACAAGAAAATGTAGAGAATAGCAGCTATTATCTATGACCGCTGGCAATGGGAAGGAAGATGAATTATGGTCAATTTTGGTTGGTCGGTAAGTCTGTCAATCACACTAGCCGCTTTGCCAGGTCACTTGTGTTCAGTCCGTTTTTTCAATTCTAAAATCTACTTTGACTGTTATGGAATGAAACTGCTTGGCTGACCACAAAGTACACTTTGTTCTCTTTTCCTTAGTGTTATACCTGCTCATTGAACTTGTCCAGTTTCTCCAACTGTTCTCTCTGGTTTTTCTGCAGCTGCTCCATTTCCTTCTGGTGCTTCATGGCCAGCTGCAGACACATTCCCAGGGACAATGGCACAAATAGTATTGTGATATTTAATATAGAGACAACACTCTATGGCCACGCAGTTGTAACACCATAAACAAGTAATACGTTTCATTTGTTGTCATTTTATGACTTAAACATAGCACTTTGACTATTATGTCATGCTTAATAGACAAGCAACGCAAATAATTGAAAGCGGCGGTGCTATATTTTCACAACTTATTTGGCTATAACTTTGTGTGTCTCACCAAAGCCGTGCAATGGCTCCAAAAGGAGAATCTGCGGTATAGAGCGCATTTGTCAGCTAAATAAAAATAAAAAAGTAAATAGTAAACGCCATACCCTTTTCCTCTCGTCCAAGAACTTCTTAGTGTTGCAGCTGTTTAACTCTCGCACTCTCCTGAGGAGCGAAGACAGAGTGGTGTCACACACAATCATGCATGCAAACTGGTTAGGGGTGAAAAAGGTGAGCAGAGAAAACACAGACCTGCTAGGGGGTTCCGGGGAATTTATTTTAGAAAAATAAGCGACTAAATGCTAATTTCTGATGACTTTTAGGATTACTCTGGTGCTGGTCACAAGCTAACGAATCACGTAGGTGACCTATTTTGGATTCAAAACGGCAAAGTTCGCCGAAGGGTGACAAGTTTGAATGCCTGACAATACTCATCACAATTCAACATTCAACGGTAGGTCCAGCTGAATATTGAAGGGTATGTGCATGTGGCAGACCTACATGTGCGTGTGACCTACCTCTCTCTCTCTGCCTTGTTTTTGATGGTCTTGTCCTGGCTGATGGCTTTGCTGTTTTCCATGGACGTCTTGGCCTGGTTGGCACGCATCTCTTTGCTCTGCCTACGATGGGGGAACAATGAGCCACATGTAAGGACACCTGACCACCAACAATATCATCCTATTCAGTGCATTTTGTCTGGTTTCTCTTATCCGACTCTCATTCCCTGTGGTTACATTTTCCAGTTTGTGCATTTATGTATGTGTGTATATATGCAGCTGCATGTTTGTGTGTGTGTGTGTGTGTGTGTGTGAGCCTCTCACCGATCGTGGATGAGTTTGAGCTGCACAGTCTGCTGGTCTTGCACACTGGTCAGGAGTTTCTTGAGGTGCTCACACTGCTGTGTGACGTGGCTGTCCCTAATCTCCTGTTCCTCGTTGCTGTGGCCACTGATCAGCTCCGACCACTCTTTAGTGTGCTGTGCTGTGATGTCCTTTACCTACACAGACACACACACAAAGACAGATATACACACAAACAGGCAGCTAGGCAACACATCACACGTACACACAGTGGTCAGCTATCCACCGCACAGAACTTCTTGTCCTCTCAGATTATGGCTCTGTGGTAACAGGCCAGATGAGCCTCACCTTAACTTTGTGGTCAGTGGTTAGCGTCTGGATCTTATCCTCTGTCTCCTTATTCAGCTCTTGGCAGTTGTTTTCCCTGTAAGGACACCAGACACATGTAAGTGAGGATCAAAACCACTACAGGCCAGCTCTCCATCTCTCTACTTTCTCCTTTGGCCTTTCAATTCAAATTCTGGCTGGTGGGGATAAAGGCCCTGGACTGAAAAACACTATCCACTATGATGTTAGCAGGCCAGGAACATTTACACCCCTGAACCTGAACCAATGCGTATCTTGCAATAACTGTCATAGCTTATTTTTCCCATAGTATCTTTATTTTCATATATAGATCGTTAAGTGCCATTTTTTTTCTCATTTACCCTCGTTTCTTGATGGCTTTCTCCAGTAGTTTCTCCAGTATTGTCTTGTCCTTGTCATGTAGAGAGACCATCTTGTCCACTTGGGTGCAGTGGGCTTTCTGCATGACGTTTTGATCCTATTGAGGCCAAAACAAATCACATGGAGACTTCATATCAATTGACTAGTTAGGGCAGCAGGTTGGCATTTAGGGAGGCCATCTAGTTGTTGAAGGTTTGCTGGTTGGACCATCAGCTCAAACAGTGCCCAATACTGCCGAAGTGCCCCTAAGCAAGGGTGCCTAGCTCTTCTGCCAATGTATAAAGTAACAAAACCCGCATCCGCATTTTTTCAATGATTTGTAGAGGTAAACTGTCTCTCAACTCATGCAAGCGAAGGGGCGTTCTTCTTTCTAATTCAAATAGTAAAATCAACATGAAGTTGACATTTTCATTTCCAACAAAAGCTGAACCGGGTTCTGTTATTTTATACATTGGCAGAATTAGCTTTGTTCTCGTTCGTTTGTGTGATAAAAGTGTGACTTTGAGACCTGTTTCTCCGTGCAATGTAAGTCAAGGGGGAGAGAAATCAACAACATTTTGGACTCTACTCTCCGGAGCAACTATTTAAGATATCTCAGAAATATTCGGAGTTACATCACGGCACGGTAACTACACAACCCAAACCTCTACCAAACTTTAATGATGCTTTAAGAGTGAGATAATTAATTAGCTAATATGAATGGGCTAGCACCCACCAAGGTCTTTATGGTGAGGTGGGGTCAAAGGAAGAGGCAATTTTAGCAAGTCTAATTTATTGCCACCCATTAAGTATGTGGGTGCATCTATGTGTGTTTGTGATGGATAAAAACTGTGCGCGTGTGTGTAGGTGAATACACGGATACAACAACAGTCAGTGAAAGATGAAAGGCAGAACCTCCCTTCTCTCTTTGTTTCTCTGTCTCACTCTGAAGATCAATGACTGTCCAGAATAATGGATCTTCAGGAGTCTCTTTGCATCACCAACAGGTCTGCTCTAAAACAATCACCCACCTTTGAGTGTTTCTTCTTTAAAGTGTTGAGCTCCTTCTGTTGCTTTTTAATCAATTTAAGGTACGTCTGCAGGGGGAGAGAAGCAGATTTCATTATTTTGTGCAGGTACTAGGTATACTAGACTATGGCACGTTGGTAGTTGGGTATAGGCATGTTTTGAATGTAGAGCAATAATAATTGAGAGGGTATTCTTTCCTGTGATTTATGGGTGCTTTGGTCATGCAATAGGTACGTGGTGCAGCCTCGAGGGTATTATGGGTTTGATAAAATATCAACCAATGCATGTGTGCTGTCTGTTTCTAGAAAGTAGTGCAAATACATAAGAAAACAAAAACAAAAACAGGAGAAACCAAGACAGATCTTTTTTTTTTGGTTGCCACAATAGTTAGCATGGAAACCAATTTCAAATTTGATAAAGCACAGCTGGCCATACTATTTGGGAATTAGCAGCATGATTAGAATGCATCCATGACATATCAGATTTAATGGCTGAAACTACCTGTTGTAAGAGGTAATGTAGTTTACTTCAAATGTGTTTTGTATCTTGAATCTTGTTATATACAAATACATTTTGCCCAAGTTAACAGCATCACAAATCGTAGGATCCCGGTCATTGAGTTAAGGGTCAGGAGTCAGGATACAAACCTTCATTTGTTTCAAGTCATCGATGCTAACATTAGGCACGAGTGCAGATGTATCTGGAACGGTAGGAAAACACATTAATCAATTTGCAATCTGTATGAAGCAAGCAAGTATTGATAGCTCTGTGTGTTTGAGTGCATAAACTGTCTGCACAGAGTCTTTGCATATGTGTTTATTGTGGGCTAACTGTTTATATTACATCATATACTTTGTCATACATACATCATATACTAACTACATCATATACATACTACATACAACATACATATATGTGAATGTGTGTCACCAAGTGTATACTATATACGTGTAAGTAAGTGTGTACCCTTCTTGGTCTCTGCAGTGTTGTTTTGGGCAGCGTTGGAGGTCTGGCCCATGTCTGAGCTAGACTGCGGCGTCACGCTGGCCTTCACCGTGTCTCCTTTCCCCTTCCCCTTCTTGTCGTTCTTTGAGCTCCCGCTAGGAACATCTGCTATGTCGTTCTACACGTTGACATGAGAGGGGAAAGGATGGATTTAGGTGGACTGGGATGCTGATTTAATTGTATGTGTGTGTTTGTCTATGTATGGGGGGAAAGGCCTAGATGCGGAGTCCCTGTGTGTGTGTGTGTGTGTGTGTGTGTGTGATTTGTGCCTATGTGTACCGTGTCAATCCCCAGCGCCTTCATCTGGTCAGCTCTCTTCTCTGCTATGGTTAGGAACTTCTTTGGGTCTGACAGGGCATCCACAATGGCTGGAACACACATAAGGATTTATCAATACAATATATACTAGGTTTGGAATGGACAGCGCATCCATAATGTCTGGAAAACATAAAAGAGAAGATTCACTCATAAAACTGATGGCTTGGATATGTGAACAGCTATAAGAGATTTGACTGGAATGTGATTTGTTGTTGTTGCAGGATTTCACTTTTTAAACAGCACAGCCCACCCAAACCATTACCCAGCCTCTTCCTTTAACACAAAATCTGCCAGTGTTTGTGGCCCATCACGCCTTTATTTAACTTCAGTAGAGTAAATTATTGTATTGGAGTGAGTGAGTTGCATAATGAGCGACCCAAATGTCCTCTACGACAGGCTTTTGTTATGCACAACCCCACTCAAAATGCATATATTTCAGACAAACTAAAAACTAAACAAAATTAAATCAAAACGAAATAAAATAGAATAATTACAAGTAAGGAATGAAATCGGACAGAATTCACTTTCACAGAGCCATCTCTGGACTCCCTAAAGTGGTGAGAACATTGTTTCTGTTGACCCTGACAACCAATTTCCCCCTAATCTTGTAATATAAGGGGCAGTAAAAAAACAAAATGTACACAGTGGCCTGTCTCAATATGCAGAGGAAGTACACCAGCTGTAAGTTGAGATTCACAAGGATTGTTACTTCTTGGTTAAATAATGCCTATTTTTCAGCAAAGCTGTGTGTAGAGGGAGAGGGAAGCTGGCAACAAATCTAATAGTTATGGTAATGGTTCCTCAGATCGTGCCCCTTGGCTTTGTTTAATGACAACTCCAATTGTCCTGTTCATTTGTATGCTTCTGCCTGTTTTATACTCTGTTACTGCAGATCCCCTGTCATCATTTGTGCCATGCCATTACTCTGAATGTTCAAACCAACCGGAGGCATAAAATGAGAGTAAGCAAGAGCGAGAGAGATTGAGAGAGAGCAAGAGATAGAGAGACAGGGAGAGGGAAGCATCTTGTTCTCCATTTTCTCTCCTCTCCCTAAAGGCTACAGCAGCCACTTCATTATCAACCATGAATAAATTGAATGCAACGTTAAATTGGGTTCAAAGTGTGCGTGCGTGTGTGTGTGCCAAAATACATCACAGAGGATGTCATAAGGGCCTGCTGAGAATGGACACTGGTAATGTGGATCAGATCTACACACACACACACACAATTTTGGAAATAAACCTGTACTTCTGCGTACATACAACGAGCGACATCAAGCCGTGTGCATGAAGTTTTGTAATTTTGTGAGTGTGTGTCTGTCTGTGTGTGTTCCACCTCCCCTCACCTCCGAAGCCGTCTGGCACGTAGGTCTTGAGGATGATTTGGCAGAAGATGGTGGGCAGCGACAGGGGCTTGTTGCCCTCGTTCCTCAGGGAGATGTGGCGGTAGCCCGCCTGCAGGCCGTCCAGAGGCAGGATGCGCTGGCCAATCAGCTTGTTGTTGTCGTCGTAGACCGCGATGCGCAGCACCGCCAGGTCCGGTAAGATGACCTAGGAGGTAGAGGAACGAAGAGGAAGAGAGACAGAAAGAGAGACAGAGGGAAATGAGAGTCACAGTTAGGAGTCAGTCATCAACCCCACAGCAGGATCTGTGGTTACTCACTCTGGTGTGAAAATAGGTAAACGACAAAAAACTGTTTCACAGCTGATGCGGTAAAATAGTCATTTTTATTTATTTTAAGACGATGTGAAAACGGCATCATTAAGAGGGAAGGTCAAGGATGAAACAGTAGGGGACACTAGCTGGGGACGTTCACAGTGCGATACTGGAAACAGGCATGATAGCAGAGCAACACACAGCATATCTGACTACTGACAAGGCCATTTCCACAGCTAGCATGCATCCAGGGAATGGAGCATATCTTGTATGTGTACGTGTGTGTGTGTGTGTGTGTGTGTGTGTGTGTAGCTTGTAGTGATGTGCGGGTCTGTTTTTTTTCAACCTGTGACACATAAACATATCCAATCCCGCCTGACCCATTTTCATACACATGAGACAACGACCTGAAAATAAACAAATGCAGGCAGCCAGGTAATTTTCCAAAGACTGCGCAGTGTGCGCAGGATATAACGTGTGGATGGCAGGATAAACCAGCTGGAGATTGGAGAAGTTTATTCCGTTAATTCAATTGAAATATAGTATATAATTACATTGTGTGTGTACTGTGTGCAGCCTATTTGACCCGCACCCGCTCGCCCGCCCCGTTCTCAATATTATTTTCAGTCAACCCTAACCCGCCCTACCTGCGGATAAACCCACGGGTTTCGGATTGACCCGTGCTTCGAAGCTTCGTTCGTTGGATTGGGATTTGGATCCTAAATTCTGATTTGAATAGTTCAACATAGAACAACTGCATTTTTCTCCTCAAACAGTAAGAAGAAAATAGATATTTATTCTATACTGATTTTTTATTTGGAAAACTGTGGCTGAAAACGCATCGTGCACCGCGTCTAGCTTGACGCAGAGAGCCATGTGGTCAAAACAAAGTGGAGTCCAGCCAGTGCAAAGACTCTTTTTTGATAGAATATTATTAAAAGGAAGCTTCAGAGCTTTGGGGAAAAAGCTTCGAAGTATAAAAAATGGCATTCGGCTCAGCCCTAATGATTAATACCTAGGCAAAAGAGAAGGTAAGAGATAAGGCCACGGAACACTCACTGGAGATGAAGTGTGGAAGCGCCTGCTTGTTTGTACGTGTTGTGTGTGTGTGTGTGTATGTAAACGTAGCCTTGCTGATGGACTGTGTGAGTGTTGGTGGTGTGTACTGTATGCATGGAGTCATTTAGACAGGCATGCTTGTGATGCCCCCCCTTGATAGCACCATGTACTGTAGGTGTGTGTGTATGTGTGTGCATGTATGTGCAGAGCAGCACTGCGGCAGGCTGTGATTGATGGTGTGTTAGGGAGCTGGAGTCACAGTCATGGCTGAGAGACTCTGCTGAGAGCAGCACTATTACACACACACACACACACTCCCTCTCCCTCTTTCTAGAATGCTCTACTCTTTTTTCACTCTCCCTCTATCTCCTATCTCTCACTTCCATTCTCCCTCTTTCTATCTCTTTCTCCCTCTGTCTGAGTCACTTTGTTTCTCTGCTTCATCTTCTTCTCCATTTATATCTTTCCCTCTCTATAAGCCAAACACAGGCACACTCAATCCCTCGTTCTTCCCCCTGTCCCACTCTCTGTCTCGTTTTCCCATGCACTAGGAACAAAGGCACACTTTCCTCTTTTCCTTTTTCACATCTCCTGAATCACTCCATCAATTTTGCTTTCTTCTTCCTTTGCTCTAACATAGTCTAGTTTCTTGTCATTGTTGTTTCCACCTCTCTTTCTCCATCTCCACTTCCTCCTCTCTTATCTTTACTCTCGCTCGCTCAGCCGCCTGATTTCTTTCTTTCAGTTTTCCCCCTTCCTCTCATTTCTCTCTCCCTCTCTCCATCCTCCTTCCTTCCCCATCTCATCTCATTCTCTGCAGTAAGAACACAGCGAGTAGCTTCCATCACCAGCGAGACCCCTGTTCCACCCCAATCATTCTTGTCCTCCACCCCTTTCCTCCTCCTCCTCTTCCCTCTGCTTCCTATTGTTCAGATAACTATTATTTTACCCAGCTGTCTCCATTATCTCCACCTCCACTGTTTCCTCCCCCAACAGCCCCTCCCCTGCCCTTCTCGGTACCTTTCTGAAGACGAAGGGCTCCTCGTTGTAGGCGGGGTTCAGTCCGTTGTTCATCACCATGCGTGTGCGGAACTCCTTGCGGATGGTATCCGTCGGCAGCCCGTACATGTCGACCTCCACATACGTGCCGATTTTTTTATCCGACAGGAACTGGCCAGAAAACACCTGAAGTGGAGAGGAGGATATCACTCTGGATTATTTAGAATGTGTAGATATTATAGCAGTGATATCTGTGAGGGCATTATGTACCGTGATAATGTGCACGATGTTGATGCAATAGGTGTGAGGTAAAACTGAGCACCCTGAAGTATCCATGATCAAAGTTAAGAATGTAAAAGAGGGGCTTATGGCTTTTATACAATGGTTACCTTCACGTGTGTAATAAAATAAAATAAAATATTTTAAGTAGTATATTGTACATACAAGAGAATAAAAACAAAGAAAGACCATTAACTGCCTCCCTGGTTAATACAAGAGAATTAACCACAGCTAATAAAAACAAACAAACATTGTAAATAAATAAAGGTATAAAAAATAGTTATTGAAACATTGCCGGGCAGTGTTTTTAACATCCTCTATGTGTGACCTTTGAATCCTGACCCCTTTGTCCTTTGACCTGACCTGTACGCTGCAGGTGGCGGCGATGACCCCATCCACAGGCGTCTCTGAAAAGGGGTCAAACATCCTGTCTGATCGCCGCATGAAGTCAGGCTTCTGCAGGTACCTGACACACACAAACACAAACAGACACACACACACAAGCAAACATACAGACTTAAGTGTCATGATATGCAGCCTTGTGTGTAACTGTAAGTTTTGTAACTGTGGCATTAGAATAAAAAAGTTTTGGGTTTTTCATTTGCTCTGCATAGAGGGGAAATTGCATTTCTGTCCAAAAGATGAATATGAGGGAAAAGTACATACAGCAAAATCAATCAACTCTCTCTCTCTCTCACATATGAGGGAATTGATGCTATATAAAATACATAACCAACATTGTGTTCACATAGAGACTTCTTAGTCCTATAATGGTCTTTTGGGAATACAAAAGTACTGTATAAGACTGCTCTATGTATCTATGGCTGTGTATGTGTGTGTGTGTGTGTGTTAACCGGGGGCCCATTAGAGTGACATTAGCAACGATGGGTGTCTGCGACAGCACTGATCTCCTCCCATATGAGATTTCCAGCATTAGCGGTGAAATCTCTGCCCTCAGGGCTGGTATTAGAACGGAGGGATGGAGACGACGATGGAGAGAGAGGAAGAGATAGACGACAGCGGAGAGCCTGGGAGAGAGGCGAGCCATGTTGAGTGAGAGGAGCTCGCATCTCTAGAGCTCTCATTGGCTCTTGGGGCGGACAGTGGCCGCTGGCAACCACTAATGAAATGTGACACGCTTTAATTGATGAGCTTTGGAGAGCGGCGAGGAAGGAGAGGGATGGGGATGGGGTAAAGTACAGATGTGGAGCGCTGTTCTCACCCGCAAGAGCCGTTGTACTCAAACTTTCCCTGGTTCAACTGCATGGCAAGATCTGAGAGAGAGACGGAGTAAGAGAGAGAGACAGAGAGAGCAAGACAGTGAGAGAGTGAGACAGAGAGAGAGAGAAACGGAGTAAGAGAGAGAGACAGGGAGAGAGAGAAAGAGAGAGGGAGGGAGTGAGAGAGAGAGCGGGAGAGTGAGACAGTGAGAGGGAGACAGGGAGACAGAGAGAGAGAGAGAGAGAGAGAGAGAGATGTGATCAGGGAGATATTGATAGCAGGTATTCACATTAGTCACAAACATCTAATCCAAACCAACACACCAAAACAATGGCTGATGTAAACTTTGAGCTTTTGCTTGGGAGGGATAGAGATAGAGAGAGAGAGAGAGAGAGAGATAGAGTTTCCATCTCCCTGACACCTCTCTATTCCTCTCCTCTAACCATCCATCCCTCCATCACTTGTATGCTCCACCCCTTGTGTGCCCCCTCCAGCCCTGCACATGCCCACTCCCAGCAGGCCATATGGTCCAGCCCCCTCACCTCCGGCCATGGGGCAGCAGCTGTTTTCCAACAGGCGCCACTCATTCACTGTATGCGTGTGTGTGTGTGTGTGTGGCAGTGAGCATTTGTGAGAGTGTATGTGTGTGTGTGAGAGAAGTTGTGAGTGTGCTTATACAGTGCACACAGGTTCATGCACGCATGGACTGCAGAGTAGCGCTGCAAAACGTCATGCAAACCACTTACAGAGACTAAGAAACAGCTTGTGTGTGTTAAGTCTCCACAGGCGGTGTGTATATGTTTGATCAATGGTCCTGAGAGTTGCAGGATGGAGTTTATGTCTCAAAACACACTGTGGTCAGAAATAGTATCATGGCTTAGATGCTTTTGACATAGTAATAACACATAAGCCACTTACATACAAGCTCACACAGTGAAAGGGAGAATGAAACAGCCAACATGACAGATGACCCATACTGTACATGTGATGCTTAATCATGATTGTGTGTGTGTACGTTGGAGGGGCGTTGAAGGTCCATGTTGGGTGTTCAGCAGGACAACACATGAATGAGAAGGCCTATAATGTGTGTGTGTGTGTGAGTTCAGAGGTTCAGTGTGCTGCAGTAACATGGGTCAGAAGGGTGAACGACACCGTGTGGGTGCTTGCGTTTGCATGTGCCCGCATGTGTGTGTGTATATACTGTAAGTGTTTGAGTGTGTGTCTGAGGTCAGAGGTCTCATGTTGAGTGCTGTGGTACCTGGGGTCTGGAAGTTGAGTGAGACCATCTGGCAGCCTGCGTTCCAGAAGATCTGAGGCATGTAATTACTGGAGTCTACCCGGCCCCCTTTGGGGTAGATACGGCTCATCTGACGCTTGTTGTAGCTGTGCTGATGCTCAGGAAACTTTTTTTTTTTAAAGCGTGTGTTCAAGCACACATGCGTGTATGTGTGTGTTTGTGTGTGTGTATGCATATGACTGCTTGTCTGTGTGCATCAAACAGACTGCAGGACTATTTTTAGCGTAGAACAGCTTGGGTCCAGCAGTCCCATTGGAGAGAGAGAGAGAGAGAGTGTGTGCTTGTGTGAAGTGGAAAAGGCCTACTCACACAGTCCAAAGGCACATTGGCCTCTAGAGGCCTAGAGTTCTTTTCCGACAGGAGTAGAAACAAAGATGGCTGATAAACATTGGTTTTGACCCGCCAATCAGCTCCAATTTAGGTGACCTAAATCCATCAAGTTAAAACTCAAAGTTTTTTGTTTTCTTCATTTCTGTTCTCAATTTGGACACAAAGTAAAAAAATAACAACTAATAATTAAAACGTTCTGATACAGAATTGTCATTAAATAAGTACTAAAACAATTTAGCCACTCCTATATTATATCTTCCTAGCATTAATCAGATGTTAATAGCAGCGTTTAGTAAGCTTCCATGTCTGCTTATGGTAATTCCATTTTTTAATAGGAAAAAATTATAACAATAATACAACGGACTATGAACTCACTGCAGAGCAAAGGATACTTGACAAACTCTATGGCATTGGTCTTCAGATAGCCCAGGCCAACGGACTCGTTGAAAGATGACATGTTATGGTGGATGTTCCTTTCTGAAAGACAGGGACGAATTGAAGGAAAGGAGAGGAGAAAATTGCATTTGTTTGCCATTAGTATTTGGTCTGACATTTGTTCTGACATTGGGAAAGCACTGCAGATACTTTCACATTTTAGGCATTCAGCTGGTGAAGTAGAATAAGCTTCAATTCCTACATCACCATCATGACAAGTAACTAATAGTAAGGAGAGTCAGAACCACAATGCCCTGACAACATTACTGTGAAAGAAGTGCTGGAAAACAACACCTGATGTTTACAGTAAACACCAAAAAATAAAATGCAAAATACACCAGGTTGAACACAAAGCTTACCTTCTGCCACATCAAAACTCTGGAACTTGATGGGCTGTGCGTAATTGACCATGGCTGAGAGGTAGGGGTGGATGTTAGTGGTGGCTCCTACATAGGTGTACTGGGCTATCAGAGCCTCCTCAGAGTCCTCTGCAGCCTCCCCACCCTGCACAGGTCGGGCAATACACACAAGTATTTATAACCTATATAGGTCACTGAGGGGGCAACTCACACACATACAGGAAAGGCATGAGAGACATTTGCTCTTCATTAGATTGAGTGTGTGTGTGTGTGCAGGTGAGTACTTGCCTTCTTGTTATTGTCCTGGTCCGATGCTTCAGAGATGTCTGTAGTGTCTGTTGCTTCTGTGGCCTCTGAGATCTCCATCACCTCATCCTCAGCCACCTGGAAATACAGACATCCCCACAAATGCACGCATGCACGCACGCACACACACAAACAAACAAATAAACATTCCCTCTCAATTCCAATGTCAGCACTTTATTTGTAAACACAAATAAAAGCCTGAAATAGTGCCTGATCTGACCAAATTGCATTTATCAGACAGTTTCCAAAGAACTTGATACCTAATGAGTGAGACCAATATGATTTAGCCGAGGGCAGAGTGACAGCAATGGTGCTCTGCCAGCTCTGCCATGCTAGAATGGACAAGCCTTTATCAGAAGAAGAAGAGGAAGAAGAAGATGGAGCCGCTCAATTGTTGCTAGGGATGCCTAGCCTTGCACAGACGTTCACAGTGAGGGGCGTATTGTCTGGTGGGGTCTAACTAGGTAAGACAGTAGTTTTACAGAATATATTTTTCATGTAAATGTTTTAGAATTCTAAAACACAGATTTAACATGAAAATATTTACATTTTGGGGCAATTATCAGAGTGACTTAGTGACTGAGTAGACAGCAGTTCAGTGTCTTGCTCAAGGACACATCTAAATGACATGGATATTGCAGGGATCAAACCTCTAACTGTTTCATTATTGGACTTTCATTCTGACTACAAGGCCACCCTATCCCTACTAAGGAAAAGTAATGGAAGGAGGCAAACCATTTACAATGCTGGAGCAATTTTTAAATGTCATTGCCCAGGGACGTACTGTTGGTCTATTTCACTTCAAGAGTGAAATCAGCTTTTTCTCAAAGCCCAGTCAATCCTCAAAGGGCCCGCCCACCTTCTTGATACTGTTGCTGCGCTCTTCCTCTTTCCTAGAGCTGACAGCGTTACTCTGGGAAACGCTGTTGACCTCCTTCTCACCGGGTTCCTCTGACAGACTGCTGGGGGCCTCCGAGTTCAACTCCTTGTCCTCAGGCTCTTTCTCTCCTACACTCACAGTGACAGACACACACACAGAAATTAACACCGAACCAAGTTTTGTTCCTTGATTAATTCAAACTGTATTTATACAAGGTGTGACAAACTGAGCAAGCTCTTGCTTTCAGGTGTGCTCTGACCTGATTCAAAAGCGAAGTACACTTTACATTGTATGTGTGTATAATAATACACAATATATTATTTTTAATCACACCGAATGAATGACCATAAAATGCTACTTCGAGAAAATAATATTTGCCACACTGTCTAAACTGTCTAAACTTGTAGAGTAGCACTGCCAGCTATATTTGGAGCTTTTCTCCCTTATTCTAACGAGTTCTCTTGCCCTAAGGGTCATTTTAACGAGTTTAACTTGTTCACTGGTTCTGACTTGTTCTAAATCACATTTGTCCTTGTGTCATTACAGTATCATTACAGTTAAGTGCATTTCAATGCATAGTGATAGAGAAATACATATTTGTGTTGGTAAAAACACTGTGATGCTAAAGGAAATGACAACAAAGGCCCAGTTGTTCATCACGGAAAAGCAGGCATACAGGATATGATTGGGTTGGCAGATAAAACTACTTATAATTTGACACCAGTCATATAAATACTTTCATATCTGATGTTTACTGTGAATTAAATGCACTTGACGTACCTTTTTGAAAAATCTTTGTGTTGTTTGTTTTGTGAACTTTGTTGTTTTCATGCGAAGATGAAAACAAAGCAAAAATAAATGATTGTTTATCATTCCAAACTATAAAGATATTTCATAAGGTCTCACAAAGTGTACACTTCAGCATCAATCTGCTCCTGCTTCATAGTATACTACTCAAGCAATTAAATGAGACATTCAGCCGGACCTGACCTGAGCCAATTGTTGGGTCTTGTGAGGTCAGGCTAAACGACACACTCACTCTATATTATAATTTACCATTTTACACGTACCGACAAATGCGCGCGCGCGCACACACACACACACACACACACACACACACACACACACACACACACACACACACACACACACACACACACACACACACACACACAAACTGTCAAGTAGCTGACCGTTCTCTGTGTCCTCCTCGTTCTCCTCTCCCAGTATGATGGCAGGGGTGTTGGTCTCTCCTGCCTCCATGTGTTTCTTAAAGGACTCTAGTTGCTCTGTATGACACACACACACACACACACACAAACACACAATCAACACAAGATAGTTTCCCCATAGGTACTGACCGACAATCTATCATGTGGTAAACAGAGATTTAATGATCCAACAGGCTGAGCTGTGTACGTACTCTGTTCAACTTCAGGTTTCAAGCGTTTGTTTTTGATGAGGATTTTGCGTTTGAGGTCGTTCGGGGAAGGTAAGGGGCGCCCAGCTTCAATCTACAAGAGAAAACAAGTCACACGTGTTTAAATAAGGTTGACTACCATCCAACCGTCCTAAACTCGGAGAGTGAATAACAGGTACTGTAGATCAGGAAGTGAGAACTAACCGGGAAGTTCTCTAGAGGCTTGACGAGGAGGAGGTCCCCGAAGATCTCCTCACAATACTTGGCCATCTTATACTGCTGTGGTTTACTGGAAAACAAACACACACACACACACACACACACAGAGAAATGCATGAATGTGTACACAAATGTACAGAGAAATGAATGCAAGCAAAATCATTACGCATTAAATTGGTGCTAACTAGCTGAGGTTCAGGAGCAGGGCCACACCTTAACTCCACCTCTTCCTGCCTTGACCTATATACACCTACCTGCCCTGCACCCCTGTTTGTTGTCGTTCTTCTGATAACTAATTGTACACCTACCTGCAGTGGTTTTCAAAGGACAAGATAACAGGGTAATCTGACGTGACAAATGCTGTCTCCTTGATGGCTTGGATAACATCCTGTTGGAAGAAGATGAGGCGGAAGAAGAAGGAGAAGATAAAGAAAACGAGGGATTGGAGGAAGCAGTGACAGATGCAATATCATACTATCGACACAAGAGGGCAGAATTGCATTATGAAATAACATCAAAGCAGCCACACAAGACTCTTGCAACTGTGAATGGAGCAGAACTGTGTGTGTGTGTGTGTGTGTGTGTGTTCACCTTGAACAGGATGTCTGTGCACATGGCCTTCCCATGAGTAATGATAGGCTCCTGGTCCTCTCCTTTCCCATCCCAACAGTCCAGCTCCACACATCTGACAGGATAGAAACACACACAACCTTCACTGGAGTGCACATATACAGTATATGTGCAGACATCCACTGATGTATACACAGTGCAATGCACATACACACTCTCACTTTATCATTGTGTGTACTTACAGCCTTGCATCGGCTCACTCTGTTTATGTGTGTTTGTACATCCGAGTGTGTGTGCATGAGTGTGGTGTATGTGCGTATCTGCACCCTCACACATGTGTCTGTCACCTTGACTGTGACCCTGCCCTGCTTTAGTACCAACCTGCATCCGGACAGCAGGACCTGGCGGTACATCTCCACAGAGGACTTCCCTCCGAACTGTCGGCCCGTCAGGTAGGTGTTGTGGGAGGAGCTGATAAAGTAGTGGGCCAGCGACTGGTCCATGTCCTGGTACAGCTCCAGCCGGTCCAGGAAAACTGGCGCGTTCTCATCTGACATCAGGTACCGGCAGAAACCGTCGCTGGACATATGGCCTATGGGGGGGAA
>OMOT01010096.1:2767-21613 GCA_900312575.1 Acanthochaenus luetkenii | reverse complement strand
TAGCATGGCGAAGTGCCGCTTTATATCGATGATATTTTATCATTGCATATTAGACACACCGCAGAACCTGCTCTCTTTACAAAGGCGAATTCCTCTGTCCATTCATCCAGAAATGTACGGTAGTCCTCATCTTTCTTTCTTTTTGCCATCTTCTTCGTCAAAAGGGTTTGCGCTGAATGAACTAACTTGACCTGACAGTGACCCGTATTGGCTACCGCGTTAGTCAATAAAAATAGAGGGCTTTCCTGTACCCCGAAGGACAGCTGGGATTGGCTGAGCCACCCGCAACCTTGAACAGGTAGAAAACTGATTAAGATGCATGAGAATGTTTTTATATTTTGAATGTTAATTTGAACGTTATTTTTTTCCAGCGGAAATATTTGTTACTTATCGTGTTAAGCAGTGTAAGCTAAGATTTATCTGAGAGCCACATGCAGTCATCAAAAGAGCCATATCTGGCTCGCGAGCCATAGGTTCCCGACCCCTGGTATAGAGGGTAAGAATATAATTTCCTTTGCAGAATGCACAGCTCCAACACCATCCTGAAGTTTGCAGACGACACCACCATCCTGGGTCTCATCTCAAACAACGATGAGACCCCCTACTATTCTTACTATTCTTACTATTCCCCATCTTTTCTAGCTCTCGAATTACTGCTAATGTTTGACTGTTGAGTATATTCTTGCTACTTTTGCCCTGAATTGAGATCCTTTTAACTATTCTGTTTTTAATGCCTAATAAGTAGTTGTTGCTTGCCATGTCTTAACACAATTTAATGTACATATCCATCAGCACTCCTTCACTTTATATTTATAATATTAATACTCTTATTATTACTGTCAATATCCCCCATCTTTTGAGGCCCTGGAATTGCTGCTAATATTTGACTGCTATGTATATTATTTTGCTACTCTTGCCCTTAGTTGTGATACTTTTAATTTAATTAATAATCTTTTTACATTATTTTCTATTTTTTGTATGCCACTACGTAGTTGTTGCTTGCCATGTCCTCAGAATTTCACTGCTCAGAATGACCTGTGTTATACTGTGCACTTGATAAATAAAACACGTTGACTTTGAAGCTGGTAGCCGCCCTTGCCATTGCCATGGGTACACTCAATTTGCATATGCCAACCTGCCGCTTCTTACGTAGCAAGTTGCTACTAGCAACTACAGCCAAAAACACACAAATGGTGTACCTGCATCAGCAATAGGCTACTACCAACTGTAAGTGAATTGTGCAAAACCTATTAGCTGCGAAAACATCCAACCTGCATGTGCCAACTTTGTGCCATGTGATTTTCCCAACATTACAATTCAGCACATTAAACAACTTGCAGCTGGTGCCTACCTGAAGTCTCAGCTCAGGTAAACGCCGTTTCGTGTGCTGATTTTAGTGGCTCTAATGTGGCTATGGAGAAAACGCGTACATCATCATCAGAGCTACTGTGATTCAGATTGACTACATGTTTATGTAGTTTACATTGAATGGTTATAAGTTTGTCTAGGTAGCTGGTACTTATGTCCTCAGCTTGACACACTTATTTATTCCAGTTTAAAGAAAAACAGTCATGCAATCCTACATTAAACTATGCTATTGGTCTTGTATGAAGGTTACAAAAAATCTGAATGATTGAACTGTTGAACCTACTTTTCATAATCTGCTTGGGAAACATGTTATTCAGACCCATCTATGCTGCTGTCCTCTATTCTGCAGACGTCCCTATGCTCATCTACGTGATGTTGTGTATCCCGATTCATAGTTCTGGTGCTGAAGCCTAAACAAGTAATGCGAAATCATACGTTTTGTCTTGTTTTGAAATCATACGTTTTGTCTTTTGTCTGTAAATATACACATTTTGTTAAGTTGCATAGTAGTGCAGAAGTCAAACTTTGTGGGTTTTTTTTTAATGCAGAACAATATACACAACAACCCCCTCACTGTCCTGAGGGCCAAAAGAACATGTAGGGAGGAAAAGAACCATAACAAACATTCAATTTAAAAGGCCCTTAAGCTCATTGGATATGTCTATCCACAGATTAACATTGGTTTTTTAGCACGATGGATCTTAGTCTTGGACAGCTCTAAATAAACAATGTCAAGAAGGAAAAGAACCAAGACCAAACTATCTGACGGAACTGAAGCCCCCTATTTACTAATTTCCATTATTATAATGTTTTACACCTTTGATCTGTGACCTCACCCAAAGCAGCATCTGTTCCACTCTCCATTCTGTATCTTAATTGGTTTGATAGTCCCTCATCACACATCCTGGTTAGTCGCTACCTCCTGGTGTCATCTGTATTCAGAGTTTAGGCCTAAATGGTTCTCGTCACCTATAAAATTAGTTTGTCTCATTGAATGAATCACTGATACTCTTACAATCCCCTCTTTCTTATAATTGTAAAAGCATCACAACAATCTTTAGACTCCCAAATGGCGATATGTCCTGCCTTAGGTTGCCTTCCTCTCTGGGAAAGTCTTACTCGTCTTTGGATCAAACACCGTTCCACTGGAGTCACGATGTGGCCTCATCAGGCTGTAATGTGTGAGTTGGGGATACTCATCATAATTCCTCATCTAGATATCAAAATTGTTAATAACAGGAAGCTACACCAACCAAGGTGAGAAACTGGGAACCATTCATGCCAACAGACATCTTAATGTTATCACTTAATAGACCCGGCTGCTTCAGACACAGTACCACAGATCAAAGTGGAATAAATGACATTAGGTAAAACATGACATTGAATCAAATAAGGAGTTACAAAATCTTAAACAATTCAACAATCGCAAAACAATGTACCTGCGTGCAATGTATTCTGCTTGATGCACTACATGCTTGGCCCCCGGAAATGCTGCTTGTAGCTTTAATTATTGTTGTTATTGTATTCTTCTTCCTCTTCTGTTATTGTATTCTTCTTACTGTTGTTAAGACATCAGACATTTTGATGAGCTTGATATCTTTTCAGCAATTACGTTTTTTGTCTTTGACATTCCGGTGGCAGAGCACAACCCTCTGCAAAAAAAAATTCAATAATTGTGCTTAACCACACTTCATTTGTATTATCATCTCTTCTGTTTGTGCACTCCCCCAGGTCTGGCACTCTGGATCTGGACTCGTGCTCAAAGGAGGGCAATATTCTGAGCTGCAGTCAGTCAGATTCTGGCAAGCTCAAGTTCTTTATCCAGACGGTTCGGCCCAAGGACACAGTGATGTGTTACCGCGTTCGCTGGGAGGAACTAGAACATGAGCGCTCGGTGGAACATGCCATGGCCTATAACGACTCTCACTGGTATGGAGGGGCAGAGTCAGCTACACAGCATTGGCCTATCAGGATCCAGGGTGAGGAGGAACCACGGCCCTTCATCACCAGTGACGTCTACTCTAATCGGAACGCTTTCGGGGGAATCCTGGAACGCTATTGGCTGTCATCGAATGCCACTGCGATCAAGATTAACGACTCGGTGCCGTTTCATTTAGGCTGGTCGGAGCAGGACAGGAAGCTCAGGTTCCAAGCGCGGTACCAGGACACTCCCTACAGACCACCAGAGGGACAACGGGCATTGCCTGAACTCAGCTATAGAGTGTGTGTGGGGTCTGATGTCACCTCCATTCACAAATACATGGTGAGCATAGACAGCATCCAGTATATTATCATCTTAAAACCAATATCACTAACCATATCTAGCTAGCCCTATCTAGTTTGGAGCAGTTTATTTGAACTGTGGCGCATTAACTACTTTAGTTAGGTTTGTTTGGGCAGGTGGGAACAATGCCATTCGAACTTGGGTGCGCACCAAATAACTGCACTTAGACCATTTGAAAATGTACAACTCGGTCCTCTTCCATGTTGTTCCATGGCCAGGACGGAATCCGCATTGTTCCTCTACAATCCAAAGTTTGACTATCGGTTGGACCCTCCTTTCCAGCACCTAGCTTGTTTGGAGCTGTTCGAAACCTGGAGCGTTTCCCCCCCAAGATCAGTTCGTTTGGGCATATGTGAACACAGCAATCGCACTCGGGAGACCGCCTAGAGATGGTGGTCTCAGCCCGCTTCCAATCGAACCCTGGAGTGGTTTGTTTGCAGTGAGAATGCAACAAACCGTAACAACTCACTTGCTGTACTGTATACGCTTATAGATATCACATAACCAAGCTGACCTGATTCGGACGGTATTATTGTTACAGGGTAACGTGGGTAATAACATTTGCATGGCTCCTCAGAAATTTCATTCGTTGATCTGGAGGGCTTTTAAAATGTACAGACCGAGGAACGTAATTGTCGGATGGATGTTTCCATCACTCCAAGATTAATGAAATGTTAGCAGGGCTATAAGTTCTTTGAGGGTGCCAGTAGCTAGGTGTGAAAGCATCCTTAAGCAAAGCTGCAGACAAGTTCATCATGCTTAGCTAAAGTAACAGGTACTGGAATCAGATTTGTTTTGATTCCACTCCCCTGACAAAATCTCTAACCTTTTGGGATTACAGGTTACCAAAACTCTGTCCAATAAATGAGCTACTTGTGAGTCATGTGACTTTTGCTTACAAGCCTTAATTTCCTCGTAATTGGGCAGTGTGAAACTAAATGAACCAATCTAAAAACGTTTCCACTATGGCTAGGACCAAAGAAAACAAACTGTTGGTGTGATCGCTCCCTTAATCACTCTATTTTCCTATCTCTATGTCTTTGTATGTTTGTTTTGCCCAGGTGCGTCGGTACTTCCCAAAGCCTATCAAGGTCCCTGCCCCTGAGGTGTTCAAACACCCGGTGTGGTCCACCTGGGCTCTCCACAAGACGGCCATTACCCAGGAGAAGCTGCTGCAGTATGCCTCTGACATCACCAAGCACGGCTTCACCTGCTCCCATCTGGAGCTTGATGACCGCTACACCACCGACTATGGAGAGTTTGACTTTGACCCACAGAAGTTCCCCAATGCCAGCGGTATGTTTGACAAACTCAGAGAGGATGGATTTAAAGTGTCACTCTGGACACACCCCTTTATCAACTATGATTCAATAAATTTTGGTGTTGGTGTGGAGAAAGGATTGTTTGTGCGGGAGCCGGGTGGTGAGCTGCCTGCCCTCGTTCGATGGTGGAACGGCATCGGTGGAATCCTGGACTTTACCAACCTAGAAACCTGTGAGTGGTATTCCTCGCATCTGCGCATGCTCAAAACCCGCTACGACGTGACCTCCTTCAAGTTTGATGCAGGAGAGACAAGCTACCTCCCTCGCCAGTTTAGTACTCTGGTCCCTCTTACTGACCCCTCCACCTTCACCCGCCGCTACACAGAAATGGCCATACCGTTCAATGAGCGGGCAGAGCTGAGGGTGGGCT
The DNA here is from genome assembly GCA_900312575.1 of Acanthochaenus luetkenii. Taxonomy (NCBI): domain Eukaryota; kingdom Metazoa; phylum Chordata; class Actinopteri; order Beryciformes; family Stephanoberycidae; genus Acanthochaenus; species Acanthochaenus luetkenii. The sequence continues at coordinate 16,269 of OMOT01010096.1, read as the reverse complement.
ACCAGAGTCAGAACATCTCCTGCTTCTTCAGGATCATTGACAGAGACTCTGTGTGGGGATATGAGTTGGGCCTCAAGTCCATCATCCCAACTGTTCTGACTATTAGCATACTGGGCTACCAGTTTGTCTTGCCTGATATGATTGGAGGCAATGCATACCCCAACCGCACTGCAGGTATGTTACACCTCAACATGTGGCTATGGGGAAATTAGAGGTAGCTGTGTTAATGACAATTATTGAGTTTTGATGTGATGTTATAGTCTGCAGTCTGAGTGCTGTGTTGTATTTTTGGTGGTTTAGATGGCAAGGATGGTCTACCAGACAGAGAGCTGTACATACGATGGTTGGAGCTGTCTGCTTTCATGCCTGCCATGCAGTTCTCCATACCACCCTGGGCCTATGACGATGAGGTGAGCAAAGAAAATCAGTGGATGTGTTGTATAATTAGGAAGAAAATGGATACTGACCTGATCTGAGTAAGAGTTATATATACATATGAATTGTTTGTTTTAGCTCATGTTTTTAATAGCTGCCCTTGCAACTGTCTGGTACATTGACATGTCGGTTAAGTGCCATTGCATAGGTAGTGTTCAGCAGTTTTAGAGACTGTTGGTGCCAGAAATAAAACGGCAACTCTCAGTATGAGGCAGCCTCCCTAACTAAGCCATCATGCTGCACTCTCTGTTATGAGGATGGTCATGCACGGTCATGGTCACCCTGTGATGGTAACACCTGTATCTTTGTGTATTCATTCACAGGTAGTGGCGATAGCACAAAAGTTCACACAGCTCCACGAGACTCTGGTGGCCCCAAGGGTTCTTGAACTGGCAAGTGAGGTTCTAGATACAGGAGACCCAATCATAAGGCCCCTCTGGTGGGTCGCCAATGACGATGAGGCAGCCTATAAGATTGACTCCCAGTTCCTGATAGGGGATGACCTGATGGTGGCTCCAGTGTTGGAGCCAGGAAAGCAGGAGAGAGACATCTACCTGCCTGCAGGACGATGGAGGAGCTACAAGGGGGAACACTTTGATAAAGGCCCCATGTACCTCACTGACTACCCTGTGGACCTGGACGAGATAGCCTTCTTTACATGGGTACATTGAAGACACAGACAAGCGTAAAGATATAAACACACACATACACACATATGCAGCACACATAGATTCTAGTGAGCACACAAGCCGAGGGAGAGCAGGATGAGTTAGTTTTTCTAGCGGAAGTGACCACAAGGGATTTGCTGCAACAGCAGAGTGTGATCTTGGTAATGATTAACCCCATGTCTACTCTGACCCTGCTCTTGGCCCGGACTGCTACCTGTAGATCATAATGCTCCATCCACAGAATTTAAGTGAAACTAGTATTCACTTCTGATTCTCTTGTTCCATCTTTAAGCTGATTCTCATCCTCATGTGCCTTCCACAACCAATACTACAACTGATTTGATATTGTATCATGACCACAGTCTTCCACCCAATGGACATCTAGATTCCAGATTTTCTTCAAGGTCTGTTCCCCTCAGCTATAATGGTTTTGGGGTTAGGGTCAGTGTAAGCTGTTCTTCATGCTATCTTTGAATTTTATTTCAGGGAAAATATAACTATCATATTTACCATGTGTGAGTAAATATGTGCCAGATAAGGTGTCTTGATTCACAGTTTGACAGTGTTTGGGTACTGAACTGGCAATAAATATGAACTCGGAGGTGGACAGTTGCACACCCACTCAAAGGACATACCAAAGTCATGCCTAACCCGATGTTACAATGACAACTGCTGGATCATGGGAAAGTTTAAGTATTCCCAACTACTGAGCTTATATGTCTGTCAACATGCTTTCATTTGCATTCCATTGCAACAATATTTAACTATTTCTATTGGCTTGATTTCTTTCCTTTTGAACTATAGATAGCATTGGAGTGTCCTGTGAGTTTCTTTCCTGTGTCTTTACTGCGTTTCTCTATCTAGATCAGTCATAGATGTCAAGGTCAGTGGACTGCAAATGTTTTTATGTCAACTTTCCTTGACTGGTGGTGCCATTTTTGCATTTCAGTGCCAAACTCATTGCATTATGCTTTTTTCATCTCTACAGGTTAAATTAACAGCTCATGGTAGATTTACAAGAAAGCATTTATTTACAAGTTTCATCCAATTCAGTTATATTTATCTGTAGCAAGAACATAGGACTACTGTACATTGCAAGAATGTTGTTGGTTTAAAAAGGGAGTGTCCTCAAAGATGCCATGCATTCATGTTCCGTTCATGTCTGCCTTGTTCCTTTCTTAGCCTTATCAGCTAAACTAATAGGACATTGAAGTGATAAGAAACTCACCTCTGCACCCAGTCTGTTGCTTTATGAATTGCACATCTTTGTTAAGCTGTGACACTGCTAAGCATATGAAGCGTTTTGTTCCCAAATGTACGCCCAGTGATTGCTGGCATGGAAGTAAAGCACACGATCAGTTCCTATATAAGCTGAGTCATGTTAATACCTTGCTTACAAAATAATTATATTATAGAGGATAGAATCAGCTGTGTATCTGAGATATTAACTGATGAATTTTAGGAAGCAACAGCGTTTTGGAATAAATCCCCTCATATATCCCGTCCTGGCAGATGTGGACTTAATGAACAAAAAACAAAAAAACATGACGGCAACACTTCACGCACTATATTATGTGAAAATATAGTGTGTGTTGCTGTAGCTATGAATGTCAAGGGAATGCTTTGAAGTGAACAGGACTATTACATGTTTATATAGTTTGCATCAGTAGTCTGTTAACTACAGATTTGTTTTCTTCTGGAAGGTAAAGATAATTATAGATATATTATAAAGGGATTCGATTAGGGATTATGCCCTGCATGGAAAATGAATTAATCTATGCTACAAGGTGGGATATTTGGGGTGAAATCCATCTACTTATTTCCACTGTGACACAACAAGGCTAATGTTGGGAAATGTTTCCAAACTAATAATGATGAGCCATAGGCTAATTGCTGTGACAGTCTTCAGACTGCTGTGAATGAATATTTCTGCATTATTATGGTGGACTGCCATGCATTTTTGATATTATCCAATGGGTTTTGAAAGGCTTTCATGCGCCAGAGAAGTCAGAGAATGTTCTGGAGTTTTAAGGTTTTTTTGCGACATGCTGCAACTCACACTCCTGATACAATAAATGTCTCTGTTCCAGCTCATTGAAATGAACAAGATTGTGTTTGGCCATTGTCAAATTTGACCAACTACCTGATTCTCAACTGTACCCTTCTTGCCTTGTAAGGTAGCTGTAGACATTCTCCATAAAGACTGTTTTATTCTCGATGTGCCATATATGCACCACATTGCCTGATTTCCTTCTGGTTATAGTTCCACTTCCTCTTAACATGGTAAGAGAGTGCAGCCCAATACTGTTTTGCACAGAACATATTGAAATAATGATTTTGATAGGTCCAGGTACATAAATAGTGGCCGTCTGGTTTGACTCATTCATCTAGCCCCATCCCAAAATGCAATGCACATCAAATCTTTGCTCCACTTCTTTCTCTATGTCTGAAGTGGGAAGAGAGTATGTTGACCGTTGGATGCTTTGCACTGGAGGACGCATGTGAAACAAATAATTACATCAAACCAGGAGGCCTGATATCTTTATATGCCTGGTCCCCACTAATCCTCAGGTTCATCAACCAAACTAATTTGCTTATTTGTTTTTTTGCTCATGATTGGTCATATATAATATTTGTGCTGTTTTGTCCCTCTTTCTATTTAGGGCTTTATAACCAAGCTATTGTTTGCTGTAAGTAGTCATGTGAAATACAGAAACTGAGGAATAAAACAATTGAATGGTCATTCGTATTACTCTGTTGTTACTTCAATGTAGTGGCGGCAGATAACCAGAAGACTAAGACAATGGGAAAAAATACTTTCATTCACGGCTTTGAAATATGGAAACAACATTGTTTATTCTTATTGAATAGGACAAATTGGGTAAGGCAAAAAGTGCAGCATGGAAAGAACAAAATATTCTACTTTGTCAGAGGAAGTAAACAATGAAGAGGCGTTCCAGAGCTTCAGAAGAAGAGGGTGATTATGGCTGAGGATACTAGCAGGAGGATGAAACGGACCAATATGCATGCCGTTGTTACACAAGTCCCCTTCACAGCAAGTTATGGCACCTCCGCACAAAACGCTGGTTTGACAGCCCTTAGTGACCATGTCATAACCTGCAAGACATGATGGGAAAACTCAAAAACCTAGGATTCAAGGAGATGTAGTCAGTCTATGTTGTTCAGTATAGCACTGGTTCAACTTGGAACCTGTCTGATGTCAAAACATTAAACATAAATAATAGTTAACGATGCCACCCAAGGCCAATTTATTGCATTGTTGCTGTATCTTTGATATGGTAAATATTAGCTATAAGTGTTCCTGGTGTGGAATAACGACTTACCGTCTAGTTTGACGGAGAAACAGCGGTTGAAGACGATGGAACACGATTTGGTGTCTATGCAGGAACGAGGGTCAGTGGCTGTACATGCATCTTAATCCACAAGCTACACAGAGATACAGAATACGGTCACACACCAGCTGGAGATATGATACACCATACCACTGAATGCCAGTTCATCTGACAGCTAGATGGACTCAGCTCTCTTGTGAAATGATAATACAATAGTTTAAAAACACATACATTTCCTTTCTGAGTTGTGATGTTTCACCGTTCACTCATAGCACGTCATAAGCTGGTTCGTACCTGTAGGCAGAGTCAGACACAGAACTGCCAGGGCGCCACACAACTGCATCATGCCGGGAGAGATCGCCAGAGATGGTTAATGAATCCTTGGAGTCGAGAGAGACGAACCAGAGTGAGGATGTGTGCTCTCCAAAAGCCTTCCTCAGTCTGTTTTTAGAACTTTTAATCAATTAGCATTTCCAAACAAAGCCTCTTTCTAAGTGACCTGAATGACGCGGGCCCTAAAATGACCTCATTGTCCCACAGCCGGCCCATAGATTAACACTTTGTGCAATAAAGGCAAGACGTAAATATTAGATCTGGAAATCAACTCACAGCTTCTTCTTTTGCGTGATATTATGTAAAGTAATCTGGCCAGTTGCCCCGGTGTTACACTTCTCCTTTTATCTGTCATGGCGATATGTTGCCACTGTTTCTCTTGAAGAATGACAAATTACTTTGACTTTCCTCCTCAGTCATCTGATACTCCAAATACATTAAGTAAATCGCCTAATTAGTATTCACTCAGTAACTCAATGAATTGAGGTGACTTAGCTTTTTGTTTTTCCCCAGACAGCATGGAATAATAATAACCTGTTGAAAAATATAATCTGGTGGATGGAGGCACTGAAATAGAACTTTAACACAAAATGACTTACTGCTTTCTGACTCAGTGTGTCACTCTTCAGTTGCTTCTGTCCTGGGTCAGTCTAGCCAGACTGAGAGGAAGAAGAAGCATAAAACATGGAAGGAGTTTATATTGTGAAATATAACACCATTGTGCAAACGTCACAACATAACAAAATAGACACAATTACTATGGTCAATGTAAAATAGGCCTATATTTTCAAAAGCTCGCTTTAAGGGTAGATGCTAGTTACTTTTTGAAAGTGTATTTCTTTGGTTTTATGTCTTACTGGGAAAATGATATGGCTGATTCTATAATTGCGGAACATTTTGCATTTGAAGATGACTGGCAAAAAGTTCATGTTTGTCACAAAAAATATGCATATTGCTCCAAAACATCCCACAGGAAATGTAATATATTTAGCCTACTACTTGAAGCTATAATGATTTCTGATATTTATTTGAAAAGATAAATGTTCTTTGATGAATTTGTCAACAATGTTACAGGCAATTTCTATGTTACAGGTATAGTTGACGTTGTTACTGTTTTGGGCCTGTATGTCACATCGATGGCCTAGTAAAATACAATGTGTCATTTTTCAAAAATACATTTCATAATTAATTTATGATTTAATTTCCTGAAACAAACATTAAGAAAAAGGAGAAAGAAGATACTTGCCAGTCCTCCTCACAGTGTTTCTTCCTGAGGAAATGACATCATATAGTGCAGTTCATATGCTTTTGGGACAAACCATTTCTTATCCAGAGGAGGTTTTTGAACACAGACTACATCAAATGTGTTATTTCACACATAATGTTTAGTTGATAGGTAATGAATGCACGTCTGTTGTGATTATCTAATATCATCATTTCATGTTCATGAAAGGAACATTTATAATTTTTAAAAATTAATAAGCTCATTCCATTTTTTTTAATACAGGGTTTTCGGTGGCATCCATCTTTTCATAAATAGATGTGACAGAGGCTATGATACAGTTTGATGGTATTTGCTCAAACGTGATAAAAAGAAAAAGTTTTAATGAATAATATGCGAGATATACTGCATGGACATGAGAAATCCTGCAATTATAGAATTACTCATTTAATCAGTAGTTCATATCTTGACAGCAGACTTTGAGTAGTTTCTGTTGGAAAACATTACATACAATTAACAAATAAATTGACTACTTGGTGATTGGGTTTAAAAAGTTTGAAATATCCTGCAACACAGAATCAACTGAGTACGTGAACAAACAATACAATATGTCCCACAAAACGTAAAGCCATAGATCATAAAAATACATGTAAAACACAAAACATGGAAATAATAATAATATAAATCAATCGCATTGCCTTCAAAATAAAAGCCTAAACAAAATGTAAAAGATTTTGTAGCCGCTGTCTGAGCGGGAAATTGGCATTTGTAAAGGTAATAGACATTCTTCCAAATTGTCTGGAATGTATTCATCACTCACCATGGCGCTTTGTATAACTAAAAAAACGTTGCACCATATGCTCGTCAGTAAGGGTTTCATTTGTAACAGGAAATCCTCTCTTTTTATTCTGGAAGATTGACACTGGCGACGTCATTTACGCGCCTGCGTGATCTCATCACATGCGCCTCTATGTTTTGAAAAGCCGGATATCGTGCTTCAGAATTTCACTGACGTTTCATTTGTATTCCTGCACACTTTCCATGCATTTATTCAAGACGTGCCTGGTGGAAGGAAAACACTAAAGCTGCGAGCATGCCAAGGTCACTGAAGAAGTCCTGCAGGAGCCAGAGCTCCATCAGCAGGTACTTTACTGCCTCCAACACCCAGGCCAGGATCCACCAAAAGCCCGCAGAGCACCAGCTTCCTAGAGGCAAGGTGAGGTGTGCTTGACTGAGTACATCACACACACACTCACTCACTCACTCACTCACTCACTCACTCACTCACTCACTCACACACACACACTCTCACTCACTCACTCACTCACTCACTCACACATACACACACACACACACACACACTCACTCACTCACTCACTCACTCACTCACACATACACACACACACACACACACACTCACTCACTCACTCACTCACTCACTCACACATACACACACACACACACACACACTCACTCACTCACTCACTCACTCACTCACACATACACACACACACACACACACACTCACTCACTCACACACGTTCAGAGAGCTACTTTTTGAGACAGTGCTGTTCTCTGCTTTTGTCCTGCAGCAGAAGCTTTCCCCTGATGATGACTTTGGATCGCCAGGCAAACGAGTCAAGCGGTCCCACCAAGGACAGGAAGGGGACGGCGTGGCCGCTGAGGCTGTATCCTGTCAGAGCACCAACGGTGTGTGCCGTGTGTTTAAAGGAACTGTTCACCCCAAAATGACAGTTCAGTCATCATCTGCTTCCCCCCCCCCCATGTCAGTCGAAACTCCACTGAAGCCCCCGTAGTTCCATCGCAGCCTTTTCCTGAGCGATTGACATTAACAGGGTTTTTCCAGTTTCTCCAAACAGCTCGTGCAACATAATCCAAGAGTTTTGTACCCAACTCTTCCACTGTGGGTCCAAAACTCCCAATATTCACCTCATTATCTCTGTTATATCTGACAGTGCTGGTCACACACACCCTACAGCAGCGGGCAGAGTCACACCTCTTAGGAACACTTTGATGGACATTTCATGCTTTTTTTGAAAGTGTAAATGGACGTGTTGATTTCAATAGTTTGGGAGAAGGCTGAGATGGAACTACGGAGCTAACTCACTGTGTGTTTGGTGTTCCCACGAACTTCAATGGGGTTTTGACTGCGACGGGGTGATTTTCATTTTGGAGTGGATTATTCCTTTTAGCCTCTGGGTTTGCACCGTGGAATATTGGGTTTGCACCTATTAATACACTTGATATATAAAGTGGCTGCTTTTGAATGGGGAAAAAAAATATCTGGCACAGGCTAGTATTCAATATTCAGCACTTTGAAAGGAATACTTTACCCTAAATCAAACCCGTTATATTTGGATTAAAATAGCATATTGCATCCCATAAAACAAATGTAATCAATGGATCTTTCAAGATTTTGAGGGTTGGATCCCAACTCTGCCAAATCAAGTCAATAGCTCCAGTATCTCCCAATTCCCAAGATGCACCGTCCCCCCCTCCCCCTAGGTTCATGTAGAGAGGCTAACATTAGCCTCGGTCAAAAACAAGTTACCTAGCTAGAGTTAACGTTACTTACTTCTCTGAAAGTTGCCCTCCCGGTCCCTGTGCTTTGGGTTGCTTCTTCCAATTAGGCTTCAGCAACAGGAAATTAGGACATTTGTGTCCAAAACAGCATAGAGGCTGGGTGCTCGGACCGGCCAACACTTCGGCTAATAGCCATTGACCAGTCCTCCATTCCTGGCAGAAAATACTGTCGTCCTCCCTCTCATCTCCTGGCATGTCCCGCAAGTGCACCCCACCCCGCCCCCCTCTCGCTTCACTTACACTCCATTTCCCTGCCTACTTTCACAAGAAGTGTTCCCTACTCTCGTCGTAGGGGGAAGACGGGAGACTTTTAAGGACAACATTCTATATCAACGTCTCGGAAGCAGCTAAATGCACAAAAAACACATTTTCAGACTCGGGGAGGTGTGGGGTGTTTCACAAAACGGAGGTAACATCGCTTTAGGCTAAAGTATCCCTTTAAAGTGATATGCAGTTGGAATGTCCCTCTGTTGGGTTTGTTTACCTTGCCAACCACAATTTCCAGTGCATCACTGTATTTCTTCTCTCTTCAGAGACCAAGGTACCATCGTTTAGAGGAGCGGGCGGCCTCTGCTCCTCCACCTTGGAGAGGCTGAAGGGCTTCACCTGTGTGGATGAGCCCAACGCTAGAGCCGGTGAGACCGAAGTGGAGGAGACTGGCAGTAAAATCTGTGACCAAGGGAGCAGTGGTTGGCTGTCTGGTGATGTTAAAGAACAGCATGACAGCAACAAGAGACTTCAACAGAAAGAGGGGGAGCGTGAAGAGGAAGAGGTCAAAGAAAAGGGGGGCACAGTGCTGGCTGCTACAAAACAGGTACTGTAACTCAACACGACTGTTGTCATCACCACGTCGTCATCATCATCCCCTCCTGTGAATTTCAGTTGGTTAATGTACTGTATCTTCTAATTCTTTGATCCAATTCCAGGGATTCTGCCTGACTCAGTTTGCCAAGCCAGGAGGAGGAGGCAGGGGTGTAGAGCCGAGTCCTCCCTCTGACTCTAGCGCCCCCTCCAGACGCTATAAGAGTGTGTACACTCCCCTGGAACAGCAGGTCATCCAGCTCAAACAGCAACATAAAGATGCGTTACTGGCCGTGGAGTGTGGATACAAGTACAGGTTCTTTGGAGAGGATGCAGAGGTGGGCACTGACAAGCATTTGTGTTGTCGGGCGAGTAAATGAAGGGTGCCGTTCCAAAACACTATATATCCATTTTGGAAATATTTTATTACCTCAAATTCATGTCAATACGCATGATTTTGTGTTTAGTTGTAGGTATATATATTGTTTAAATGGTGGATATCTTGCTTAGACATGCCGCTCTCTTGCCCCGTTGGTCTAATGAGGGCTTTCTGAATGCACACATTAATTCAGAAAGGTTCAAACGTTTTTGGATAGGAACTACTTTTCAGTCACAAAACAATGTTTTTTTTCTATGCTTTATTTGGTGAGGCTTAGTAAAAACTATTTGCAGACGTGCACATCTGCTCTATGGATTATGCTACTACACTTAGTTTGCCGTCTCCAAAATGTGGTTTTGATACCGTTTGGAGTTCAATAAAAGCCAGTGGCGTCTATAGGTAGGGAAATAAGTCACATGATAATAGCATGGGAAGTTTTTAATAGGGAGAGAAGGCACGTTTGAAGATGGAACTTTCACTGTGGCCTAAATTGTCCTTTAAGGCAGCATGGATTGCATAAAATATCAGCAGTCCCATTTCCCAATCTGTATTTTATGTGTGTGAGCAGATAGCTGCGAGGGAGCTGAACATTGTCTGTCACCTGGACCATAACTTCATGACGTGCAGCATCCCCACGCACCGGTTGTTTGTTCACGTCAGACGACTGGTGTCCCATGGACACAAGGTATACATGGTTCATATTTTCAACGCAATACTATTCGGCGTCAGAAGTGCTGCTGATGTGTAACTTGTCGTCGACTTGGTGCAGTTTCTCATCTTATCGGTTTCATTTGTAGGTTGGTGTGGTGAAGCAGACGGAGACATCTGCGATCAAGGCCTCAGGGGCCAATAAAAACGCTCTGTTCACTCGTCAGCTCAGCGCTCTCTACACCAAGTCTACTCTTGTGGGAGAGGGTATCCTTTTAGTGTGTGTATCTCCAGACAGGTGTTTTAATCTGTGTATCTCTGAAGTCGTGTCCTTAACAGTTTGTTGAGATGTAAACCCGGTGTGTAGTTTGGGGGACGTGGAGGATGGCGGCTGTGATGACGTGGTGGTGGACCCTCCTGACAGCTACCTACTGTGTATCAGTGAGAACTGGGACAAACTGGGGAAGCAGCTCACCATAGGGCTGGTGGTGAGTAGGACCAACACTGATGTATAACAACGGTGGATGTATTTCAGAAAACTTCTAATCCAAACAGATCCAGACACTTTTAGTTGTATTGTTAATACGAGTGTTCAGTTTTAAGCCGAGGGTACAGAAATGTTTGCAGTGTACATTAGGTGCAATGTTGAACATACTGTATTCTGTTGCAATACGAAATTGAGGTCAAGCCCCAGGTCAACAGTAATAAGCCCCTTAGATCACTGATAAAAGTTCAGGGTACATTATATTTACTGTGTATCATACAACAAGTTATGTACACTCCCTCAGCTTATTCATGGTGGTGATGTATACACTTTATTTATTTATTAGTTTATTTGAATGTGAGCTCTCTGGCTCCCTGGTTGATCAGCTGCCATGTGCGATAAAGTAATGTTAGGCTGCTTGGCTTACTAGTTAATGTCAGTCGCAGCTAGGGTGTGAAATACAGCTGCACAATTATGGTGAAAATGAAAATCCCTATTATTTTGCTAAATAGTATGATCATGATTATTAATCACGATTATTTATCTTGGTGTCAGGAAACAAAATGATGTTATTGCACTTTTGCACCGTAACATAAATGTATATTCTCGCTTTTTCACTTTTTTTCAGTGCAGTATTTGTCAATGTAGCAGCAGCTATAAAGTCTTGTATTCACTCGTACTGTCTTACACTTATTGTGGTCCTTATCTACTAAATTCAGATAATGAATAATTACTACTTTATTACTTTGGAGTGTAGCTACAATCATAAAGTAAACTTTGCACAGAGTCAGTACTTATTTGTCATCATCGGGTTTGAAGCCAGTGTCTCCCATTGACAGGATTATCTGCTTTAAGGAAAAATCCACTTTTGACTGTATAATTTCTGTTATGCAATGTAAATGTAGTATATTATTTCATAGTAAAATAAAATGGCCCCCGAAAAGTACCAAAATACCCCTAACAATCAGATCAATACCCCCTGAAGAACAAATAAATGTGGTACCGTGGTATATACATGTGTTTGCTTTTTTATGTATGTCTGCATGCATTTGTATATGTAGGCAGTTCAGCCCAGCACAGGAGATGTGCTATTGGACTGTTTCCCTGATGGTCAGTCTCGCTCTGAGCTGGAGGGGCGTGTCCTAAAGGTCAACCCTGTGGAGATCCTGGTGCCCTCTGACCTGTCCGATCACACCCACAGACTTCTGCAGAGCATCACCAACCCCAGGTAATCTGCTGTCAGAGTGTATGAGTGACAGAAGGCAGAAGCACCACCACCAGCATGACTAGCCAACACTAGGGGGCAGTTTGCACCCATTTATGTTCTCAGTGAAGTTGTGAACTATGCTGCTTCTTGAGAGGAAACTTTCATGCACATACACAAAAACGGTAAAAAGTATTAAACCCTACTAGTCCTATATTCCTTTTGCAAAATGTCTTTCAGATTTTCGCAATCAGATTGTTGTCGGGGATTTTCATTTAATCTAAAATTGAGTGCACAGTGCATGAAAACATCTGATTGTAAATGGCACTCTACACATTTACTGTAAATTCTTGCTTAGTGAATGTTTGTTGATGCTCTGTGTAAAAAAAAAAACAATTCCATACTTTTATCTCAAAAACTGAATTTGTGACAGAAGTATGAATTGTGCCCTCATGTAACACATTGTAGTCAATGGAAAATATAGCATATTTACACACCATTATTCTTTATGTCACTAAAACTGTATTCCCAAGTAGACTTCAACTCCTGCTTGGTGCTGAAGTAGCCTGACACTATTGCAACGGTCAAAGCTGTTGAAACTGATGTGAAACTGATTATACCTACATGTTAAAGTCCTACTATTAATGTCTGCTGGAAATGCCAAACGTGAACATGCATATTCTGATGTTACAAGGCCTAAGATAGTCAACCTTATATCAAGGTACATTTTCACAAGGAGCAAGGCTATGCCTATCTGCAGTAATGTTTTCAGCATTTTGGAATACACCTGATGGAAACTATGAAAATTAGAGCTTCTTTTTCTTCCTCTTCTTCCTCCTCCTCTCTTCTTCTTCTTCCTCAAAATGCCCTGCCCCGTCTCTAATGATCTGTGTTTGTATATGTGTTTAGTTTATCTCATTCTGAGGGACTGTGTTTAGATTTCCCCAGACATGCAGACAGTGGGAGAAGGCTGGAGTTGTCTGGACCCCGACTAGATGAGGAAATCGATGCAGGCTCAGAGAGGTTGTGTGAAAATGGCTCAACAGCCTGGTTTCCGCTACAGGGCTAAACAGGGCCAGCTAGGGCTTAGTCATTATTAATGTTCATAGACTAACTGTCCCCTAAACTAATATGTTTACTACTAAGAGAGTGATTGTTAGATGATATACAGGGTTAAATCCACGAGTGGTACTTGTGATACATGTTATGAACGCTTTTAGCTGGCCAGTGGCCCTGTTGTTGAAAAGTGTCTTTTGTGAGCCATCGGTCTGGTCTTGTGACTTTGGGTCAGGGGGATAAAGTCCAGTGTAATTTGTCTAACCTGCAGCTGCTGGGGAGTTGAATGGAGATGTACGTGTATATGAGGATTTA
>OMOT01010092.1:2507-24232 GCA_900312575.1 Acanthochaenus luetkenii | reverse complement strand
TGTGGGCGGCACGGTGGTGCAGTGGTTAGCACTGTCGCCTCACAGCAAGAAGGTCCTGGGTTCAAATCTCGCCTGGCCCTTTCTGTGTGGAGTTTGCATGTTCTCCCCGTGTTCGCGTGGGTTTCCTCCGGGTACTCCGGTTTCCTCCCACAGTCAAAAAGACATGCAAATATATGTGTTGTGTGTAGTGTGGTGCATGGTGTGATGGGCGGCAGTAGCTCAGGAGGTAGAGTTCCCGCCCCGCAACTGCAAGGTCGGCGGTTCAAGTCCAGGTCCTCCCGGGAAATAATCTGTCGTAGTGTCCTTGAGCAAGACACCTAACCCCAAATTGCTCCCGTTGAGCAGGTTGGTACCTTGCATGGCTGCCTCAGCCAACGGTATGACATGTAAGTCGCTTTGGATAAAAGCGTCTCCTAAATGCTGTAATGTAATGTAGGTATAAGTTGTACCTGTGATGGTAAATGTTTGATGCATGACATTTGATTGTCAAGAAATACACTGAAATTCTTGGCAGTCTGGGCAGGGGTCACTGTAGTGTTTTCAATGGTGATGGAAAGGTCTTGCAGAGGGCAGAAACCTCCATGAAAGAAGATCAGTTCCATCTTGTCACAGTTGAGCTTGAGGTGGTGGACAGCCATCTATCCAGAGATGTCAAGTCGGCAAGCATACATGCATGCCTCTACCTGTGTATTAAAGTTGGGAAAGGAAAGGTTAAATTGAGTGTCATCAGCATAACAATGGAAGGAAATATTGTTGGATGTGATGCCAGAGTAAAGTCATTTCCAGTAGGAAAAGGAAGGGGGTCAGGACTGTGTCCAGGAGGATCCCACTGAAGAATATGCATAGTGACGACAGAGACGGTCTCCATGATACCTAACAGTACAGTGATGAGTTAGGAGGTGAACCACAAAAGCTCAGCTGAGAAATCTGTAGATCAGCATGGGGGGTAAGGAGCCATCTGGTGGTTCACAGGGTTGAATGTAGTGGACAGTCATAAGAGGACAGACTGAGGACAAGCACTGAGAAGTGCATCAATGACAGCAAGGAACACATGAGCTTTGAACTTGGCTTATCTTTGCTGAATTTGCACTGGCATCGTACATTTGTCATCAGACTAGGTCGTGTCCAACTATGGGAGTACAAACAGCCAAAACAAAGCACTTGGACAAGTAACATACAAAACTATCTTCTCTCTTCTATAGGGCCCAGGAGAGTGAGTCATATTAGGGATTGAGTATACTATATTGGTCACTAACAAAATAGGAAAAGAGGTCCAATTTCAGTTTTACATTTAGATACAGACTCAGATTAGGAGAGATCAAGTGATAATGGAATATATCAATAAAAGGTCTATTGCACAGACGAATAGGCAAATTACTGAATGCAAAACAATGCCACTGTGTGACTTTTGTCTCACCATTCATCCCATACATTTTCTTAGGGGCCAGCCTCGAAGCTAGTTTCTGTTTTTGTTTACAATCATTTACTCCCTTGTGTATGTGACCTTTGATTATTTCACATTCTTTTTTTTTCTTATTTAAGTGAGTTTTGCATGAGCCATGCATCAACTGGACTGTATGTTTATTTGATATATTTTAATTGGTCTCCCCCTCTCACTTTTTCTTTTCAGTCAGTGCATGGCTTCAATCAGGAAACCAAACTCTTGGCACAACAGAGTTCACTTTATATAGGCTATTCATTGATAGAGCTGAGAAAACAGACAATAGCCCAGGTTATAGGGCAACTTGAGATAAAAAGTATGTCGACATGAATTCATTGGTTTCAATTGGGAAACTGAAATTGTGGTGTAATAAATAAAGATATCATATGATATATAGATGTTCTATGTCTTTATTGTGTATAGATACACCCACAAGTCAAATAGTTGATTTCCACGTGTAACAGATGCAGGTGGGGCTGGAAAAACTAGACCAGAACGGACCAGTACAAAATGCTGTGCGGCCATCTGGCTCCCGCATCACGTCCACGATTGGCGGCAGCAGCGAGAACAGTCCATAGCCTAGTCTTTTACGATTTTCCGTGCTTTCCTAAGGCATCGTGTGAGGTAGATGCCTTGCACGGAGGCGAGGTGGCAGCCAATGATGTGCTCCGCTGTCTTCACCAGCCTTGCGATCAGCAGCGGAGCAGCTGCCGTACCAGGTAGTGATGCAGCCAGTGAGAATGCTCTATGGTGCACCTGTAGAAATGTTGGCATGCCAAACTTCTTGAGTCTCCTCAGGAGCTGCCAGTGTAATCACTGTTCACATTGCAGACACTGGGGTCCCAAATCACTGAATGACAAGATGAATCAGAAAGAAAATGCTCCAATCATAACAACACCCGCCTCCTTTATGGGGCCTTTTCTAACACATTACTCCTGACATCCTATGACCCTAAATTGGTGTAGTGGGCACATCTTTGAAAAAGGAGGAGAGCAACACATGGGACAGACAAATATTGAGATTTTAGAGAGAGACAGTTAGAGCACGAGAGAGAGATTAAGACACCATATGGGCTGTGAAACATCTGTTGCCCCAGGGGGTGGCAGGGACCAATGGAGCTCCATTACTCCCAATGATAATACATTATAAAGATTGAATAAATAAATAAACCATTAAGTCATTTAAAATAATCTAATGGCCTCAAAGGTTTGGAAGATTTCACTACTCATCTGTCTCATCGTGATATTGTATTTAGTTATATGTGTGCAGGAGGGTGGACTATTCTGTAAGGTGGGAAATGGTATGTACATACACTGCTCTGCTTCTTTGTCTTATGCATATTGAAATGATAGCCATGATTAATTCATCAAACAGAGAAGAAAAAAAAGGTAATGCATAAATTAAATACACTGTGCTGAAACATTTGCAACTTTTCCACCTAGAGAAGGAAGTGTTTTGTTAGTTCCATCCACTTCCATTGGGCCAAAGGCAGGGAAACACCCAGCCAAACTATTACTATTACTATAAAGTGTTAATATTACTATTTATTCTGACCTATTTGTTTGCAACCTTGACACTAGTGGCTAGTATGAGCTACCATGAGCAAAGTCATGCTGCAAGCTAGCAGATCTCTGTCGTAAATGACCACAAGCAGGCTTACATGCTAGCAGCTGGAAGCAGATTTTCAGCAATTCAATATTTATTCGGGATACACGATTAACGTTTCATGATATTTGATGACATACAAGCCATATTAGTGTAATAAATATTGCTACATACATTTGTGGTAATATTGTGTAAGAGGATGAAGTGTGCACCAAACAGTGAAATTATATGTAAAAAATATTACATCCAGTAGAAGTTATCAAAAAGAGGGAGGCAGTACATCCAAAAATGGAAAAAGTGAAAAAGACTGAATACAGTGCTCACATGTATTTTATTGGAGCACACACCACGAAGACTGCATTTGCCAAAATGCATTAGCATTTCATGGTGTGTGCTCCAATAAAATAAATGTGAGTCCTGTTTCTGTTTTGGCTCTAGCTGTGAGCTGTAAGTCAATCCTACACACTTCGTGCCAAATCGTACCCCGGGACAAGTAGAATAAACACATAGAAAGCAACACATACTGTCCAATTAACCAGTTTACACCGAAATTGTCTCATTTTTCTACAGCCATTATACTCTGTCATCAAAATTACTTTGAGAATGATATATTGAGGTAAATCTTCTACACGTACGAGCTTTTACTGTGGATAGCACACGGTTTCGAACAAACTGAAGGTTCTTCCCAGTAGCCTATTCTCCGTATGGTAGTGGTTCAGGTCTGAACCGAGGCCTCGGAAAAAACAAGAGGATATGGTGAGAGTTCCAAGGACTGTGGGGAAAGAGCTATTCGAGTTATTAGTCCAATATCGAGTCTCACAGTTAAATATACAGCATAATCTGCCAATCCTCCTAAGCTTTCCAGCTATCCCACCCATTCTCACTGTGTGGCCAATATTTGTTTATTGCTCTGGCTTCGCTTAGCTGCCTGCTGGAGGCGAGTTGCCAACTCTGAAGCTGGGGACACACAGATTTACACCAGATTTGCCCATCCCGGCAATCAGAGGGGAATTCGTCTTACATGCACACAAGAGGGTTAACAAGTAGTGAGAAGCAGGTGTGTCTCATCTCTAAACCTGAAGCAGCCACTAGTGATGGTAAAAGTGAACTCACTTTGCCTGTCAAGTACTATGTTGATAAGTCCTATCCATACAAAATGTAGTGTACTATACATTCTACACAGTATGTACAAACATATTATATATATTTTTTGACCCTAATATCAACATCCTACATTCAGAACATAATGAAACTCATACTGAAGTGTCTAACATCCCATTGTTTCCAGTGATTGGCTATACTATCGTTAGATACTCTTACCATCACATGCTACACCATGAATCACACAACTACATGTAGCGCATATGTCTATACAAACAGACTAGCCTGGCATTTTTGGCATACTGACTGTGGTAAAAAGTGAATTACTAAACCATTTACAAATTCAGTATACAAAGCAGGCAACTGATTATATATACATCATGTATAGTATACATCATGGAGTTTTTGGACACAGCAATAAAGATTACCCAACCGTATTCAAGTAATCTTTATTGTGTAGTGAGTCTCACTGTTGAATAATAATGCATAGACATAATTTACTTAAAATGTCATTGAGCCCTGTCAAATCCTCACAGGATAGTGATGGAGACTATTGCAAATACAGCAAGACGGACTGGGATTCATGCAAATGTCCTGAGAAAAGTATTCCTGTCCTCCAACACCTCCTCAACTACATTCTAATAAATTACAGAAGCTCTCATTTTCTGTTTGTGTGATCAACAGGATGTACGGCTATTAGCGTTATCATTTTGTAGTCTTAGTTCCCCAGAGGAATTATCATTGAATGAAGTATCAAAATAGCTTCCGTTCCTCCCGCCCCAATGACTCCACATTCAGTATGGAGGAAATTAAATTAGAGCCTTGACAACTTGATAATAAGGATTTGGTTGGAGAATAAAGAACATTTGTGGGGTTATAATGAGTTCCCATTATTCATAAAGCAAAATTATAGAAGGTGGTGTGTAAAATAAAAAGTAAGTGAAGTGTACAGCCCTCTTTCATTATGATTGTGAGGCACATAATGGTTGAGAATGTGTCTTGTTGCTACCCCCTTACCATATCAATTTAAAGGAGCAAAACATGACTGCAATAACTTGTGTGTACAGTGTTAGTTTCCATACATGCGGTTTAGCCCACATTTTCAAGCAGTGTCTGAGCTAGTCAGTCCAAAATGTATAATTAAGCGTTTGTTCCAAAACATGGACTGCTTCTTTGGGTCTAACTTATGACAGAAAATGTTATTTAGTTATATATTTTTTACATTATATCCAAGAGCCTTTGCTTCATCTTGTCGATTGTGGTCTATGCATATTAATGGTTTGAAGTTTGGCTTTCTCAGTATGTTTATTTTGAAATCTTTTTTTAGCTTTACTCATAATTTTATGTTATTCCAAAGTAGATTGTCTTGATGTTCAAAATTATAATGAGATTTATGTTTCTAGGACACCATCGGAAATGAGGCTTTAGTCTCAGTGGGATATTTCAAGCACTCATCTGTGGTTTCCATTTTTTTTAGAATCGAATAACAAAGCCGAAGATGATCGACAGAAAGAAAAGAAAAAAGAAGATTGGAGGCTTCATTTGAGTGCTGAACAACAAAACTAAATCAACTTATTTATAGATCTGGGCTATAAACCGTGTTCACAAGGCATATTGGGTCTGTGTTAACACTGATCCTAGCAGTTATCTCACACACAGGCATATTTACATACAATGATTTGACATACAAGAAAAAAAAAGATAATTTGTAATGCAACAAAGTAATGTGTAGCTCAAGGAAAGGATGTAAGGTCGTAGAGATACCCTGCCCTAAACTAACAGACAATGTCACTTTTTATATACAGGCGAGGTCCTTGGAATTAAAAGAGTATGTAACAGGTGCAATTGATTTTGGATAACAAAGCATTACAGAAAAAATATATACTTTTTTGAAAATAATGTTGTGATGTGGAGATATGAGTGAGCTGAAAAACAATTTGATTAATGCACAAGTACAATACCTGTAGACCCACGGAGGCTCCAATACATACACACATAGGGTCCTGCATAATGAGATGTAGGCATTTTATGCGATTGTCATACACTATGTCAGGAAATGAATTTAGTTACAAGAGTGAAGCACTGAATTATGCATGTTGTAGTATCTCTAAATGGCAATGAAAGCTGTAAAAGTACATATGCTTTACATTTCTGGATATCCATAGTAGCCAGAATACTCCAAATCAGTTTTTTTGTGTGTGGCCATTTGGAAGGTTGTGTCAAGGGTTTGAGAGCTACAACTACATGGGTAGGCTTTATCAATTAATCTGCAATCATAAAATTGCTTTGTGTTTGCGTCGTGCAGAATAGTGGTGCATGACTTACAATGTCTTGGAAATGATTGCAACTCTGATTCTAAAGGTGATCATCAAACCCAAGAATGCCAAGTCGATACTTGTGTCCCTGTGAAGAACGTTCGTCCCAAGTTGGCTCAGAGAGAACAAAGTCACGTCTCAAGAACGTGAGCACAGAGAAAGCATTTTGACAGTTTGAGATAGGATGTGTTAAGACGTGCAGGTGTTCAGCTCTGTAACTGTTGAGCCGTTTGGATGTGATGTGTTGTTCTCGCAATGAATCTTGGGGTTTCACATTCGTTCTCATCGGTCAAGTCACCATCCAATGCATCCTCGTTTGGCAAGTTTAATTCCGGGATCATCATTTGTCCTTCATCCTCGCATTCATATGTTTTGGAATCATACTTTAGATTTTACATCAAAGGCATCACAGAGGACACAAGAACACATATTGAGAAATACTGTGAGGGAATAGACTAAGGCTAATTCGCGTAAATTAAGAAGGCTGAATAATGTTGCAAGAGCAATAACAATTTACTTTAAATGCACGTATTGATCTTTTCACACTCTCAATCTCCTCCATACCATTCTATGCTCAGATCATTATCCCTGACTGCATGTATGCCTACCTCTTTTCCGGAGAGGCTGTGGGATCTTTATCATCTTTAAGTGTACAAAAACAGCACAAATTAGAGCTCCAGACCAGATCAGACCTCATTACAACAACCTATTCTACACTAGTGATGGATGGTCAACCCCAAAAGAGTGGAAGAGATTAGTGACAGCAGAGATTATATTTGAATTGCATACATTTAAATGTATCATGCTCATATTGAACAAATTAATAACAAAATATTAATGTAAGGCACAATTTGAAATTGAATGCAATGGTATAAGAATGTCAGTTTACCCAATTCAAATCTAGTTTTCATAATTCAGATTGAGCTCTCTGACACACACATCCGGGCACTAAGGACTTTTATTCCCAGAGTATCGACTAAAAGGCTCGACCTCAAATTTCACTTAGCCAATCACAAGCCATGTGGCACTGCGCCATGCTCATCTCCTCAGCTAATGGTCGAGCCTTATTCTACCCACTTGTACAATATATAACTAAATAAAAGACAATGAACAAAGAGATCAAAGATAAATAGATACACCAGCACACTACCTATGGCAAATTTGCCTGCAATTACATTAATTAAGTTACATTAATTTCACAAAATAATCAGTTCAACTGTATTGGCCATGCTGGCCTTAGTACCGGTACATGCTAAATACTGGAGTAAATACTATAAACTAACAAAATATTGCTGCTGTATTTTTGGTTGATTTTGAGAGCATCTTGCTTCCTTAATGTGATGTATTTCCTGTTGAAACAGGATATTGGGGTGGGACATAACATGGAGAGGGATTATTCAAAAGTGTAAACCAATGGGATATCAGTTAGAGAGAGAAACATGGTTTCATTTGATGGGAAGGGCAGAGGACTGTTAAAAAAACGGATGGTTTCATTGGTTGGAATTTTTATGTACGCCTCCTGGTACATGAAGTCAACGTTAAAGATTTCCCATTTTCTAGGAAGTACAAGTAATGAGATTTTGATATAAAATGCAATGAAGTAACACATTTGTCATTTTGGGGGGCATACATTGTCAAATAGGTTTATGGTATGATAGTTAGAAGGAGGTGGGAGGTGCAGCGGGAGTATGGGGTGAGGGGGTCACTACTCAGGGCCATCCAATCTCTGTACACCCAAGGACAGAGCTGTGTCCGGGTCCTCGGCAGTAAGTCGGACTCGTTCCCAGTGGGGGTTGGCCTCCGCCAGGGCTGCGCCTTGTCACCAATCCTGTTTGTGATATTCGTTATTCATGGACAGGATCGCAAGGCGTAGTCATGGAGCGGAGGGGTTGCAGTTCGGTGGGCTGCGGATTGCATCACTGCTTTTCGCAGATGATGTGGTCCTGATGGCATCATCGATCTGTGACCTTCAGCACTCACTGGATCGGTTCGCAGCCAAGTGTGAAGCGGCTGAGATGAGGGTCAGCACCTCTTAATCCGAGGCCATGATTCTCAGCAGGAAACCTGTGGTTAGCCTACTCCAAGTAGGGAATGAGTCCTTACCTCAAGTGAAGGAGTGAAGTATCTTGGGGTCTTGTTCACGAATGAGGGGACAATGGAGCGTAAGATGGGCCGGAGAATCGGAGCAGCGGGAGCGGTATTGCATTACATTACATTACATTACATTACAGCATTTAGCAGACGCCTTTATCCTGCTCAACGGGAGCAATTCGGGGTTAGGTGTCTTGCTCAAGGACACTACGGCAGATTTTTCCCGGGAAGAGCTGGACTCGGGACCTTGCAGTTGCGGGGAGGGAACTCTACCTCCTGAGCTACTGCCGCCCCCATACAAGTATACATTGCATCATATACATAGTACATCACACCATGCACCACACTACACACAAACACGTATATTTGCATGTCTTTGACTGTGGGAGGAAAGCAGAGCACCCGGAGGAAACCCACGCGAACACAGGGAGAACATGCAAACCCAGGACCTTCTTGCTGTGAGGTGACAGTGCTAACCACTGCGCCACCGTGCCGCCCCATTGTGCCCCATTGTCCGTTGTGACGAAAAAACAGCTGAGCCAGAAGGCAAAGCTCTCGATCTACCAGCCAATCTTCGTTCCTACTCTCACCTATGGCCATGAAGGGTCATGACCGAAAGTGGCCGAAATGGGTTTTCTCAGGAGGGTGGCTGGCATCTCCCTTAGGGACAAGGTGAGAAGCTCAGTCATCCATGAGAGACTCGGAGTAGAGCCGCTGCTCCTTTGCGTCGAAAGGAGCCAGTTGAGGTGGTTCAGGCATCTTGTAAGCACGCCACCTGGTGGCCTCCCTAGGGAGGTTTTCCAGGCATGTCCAGCTGGGAGGAGACCACGGGGCAGACCGAGGACTAGGTGGAGGGATTATATCTCCACACTGGCCTTGGAACGCCTTGGGATCCCCCAGTCAGAGCTGGTTAATGTGGCCAGGGAAAGGGAAGTTTGGGGGCCCCCTGCTGGAGCTGCTACCTCTGCGACCTGACTGCAGATAAGCGTTTGAAGATGGATAGATGGATGGAGTTAGAAGGAGCTAAAAAGGCTTTTTTCATTTTAGTGTGACCTTAAGGGGGACCTATCGGTGAAGCCACCCTCCTGCCTTGCGAGCACAGACCAAAGCAGCCAAAATAATAAAAGGGTGTTTGAGTGAACCCTGGATCTTTTATAAAGGAAGTGAAGAAGACCTGCCTTAACCTGGCTCTGATTGGATACTGTCTGGCAGAAACTATACTACCTGTCACAATGGGCACACACTTTACCTATTCTAAGAATTCGTGCCTTATTTACATGTTGTGCACCCCAATAAAACAGCAACATCAAAATATCTAGAATAGCGACATGGCTTTCTTATCAGCTCTTTGGGGGAAAAACCCCCCAAAAAACATATCTTAACATGTCAATAGATGAGGAAATGTACATGGACCTATGTTTCTTTTGATATATTTGACCATTGGATTGTGGAGTGCTTACTCGTTACATACATACTTCATTTTTCTTGTACAATGTGGGTTTATGTTTTGTTTGTGGTTTGCCTTATATTATTAGTTTTCTTATGTAAACTATCTGGCGCAATAGTTGGAAAAAGTTATTCTAACATTCTACTGAAAATATTTGTGAAAACACACCATTTTAATTCCAATACCATGCCCTTAAATACTGTACATTCACCTCTATGAATTAAGCTCTCTGTTGTCAGTGATCCGTTTATACTCTCTCAGATTGCTGTGTCGCAAGGAAAAGTGTACTGAGCAGTATGTGACCACATCAAATAATGAGGTTGTGAGATTTCTTATGTGAGCTGTAGATTTATTTCATTCCAAAGTGTAAAGTGCATTGCAACAAACATTTTGGTCAAGAAACCGTCGTCAGTGCATACACTACACAACAATGGAGATTGTTTCATGAGCAAAACAATACTAAAGGCAACTAGTAAATGCAGGTGTTGGATAAATATTTTAAAATGGAGTGAAGTACAAGTGTAATTCCAAAATGGAAATACTCAAGTTAAGTAGAAGAGCCTCAAAACCGTATTGTAAAACACGACTTACCTTTTCAACCATGCAAAAAAAACCTCAAGAGAAATAGCCCCATATAGCAGATGTTAATGAAACATATATTAAAATGAATGAATTATAAAAACATTATAGCAAGGAGCATCTTGAGTCCCTGGACTGAATGCGAAGCATCTGTAGACGAAGACCTTGCTACCACCTTGAAACATTCGTCCTGTAGGAAAGAGTAAATATGATCTACATACCACATCAATCTACTGGTCTTCTTTATTCCCTGAAAAACATTTGAAATGTGTATTTACCAGGGACAGTTAAGGAATAACAGTCTTTGCTTAGATATGGTAAATTAAGGATACATCTGTTTCCCTTAATATGGCTGTGTTTTGTTCACATGTTACAACAGCAGATCAAACTACAGAAGAGCAAAGAAAAGCCATTGCCTAGAGTCAAACATCTTGAGTTGCAGATGGGGAAGATGCTCATCTTGTGGTGCTAAATATAAGTTTCCTGTGGAGTTGCAGAGGGAGGTTGTGTCCCATCCACCCTCTCCTGAAGTCTATCCCTTTGTTACCATTTAGCACTTTGACTAATCACAGCCTTAATGGACTGATCAGCACAGGAGTCACGCAGTAGAGAAACTGTGGACATTGGACCTCCTTCCTGATCGCAGTTAAGAAAAAGTTAACAATATATTTCTTCTTCACTCCACTTACAAAGTTCCCGGGACAATTCTGGCTTTCCTGAATGGTTTCTTATCTGGGATTCATTCTTAGCTAAGGACAGGAAAAGCAGTCGTAGCCAGATTGGAGTGTGCCCATGTTCTTAAGAGCTGCATTTGTGAGAAATCATTGATGATTGCGTTCACATCAATTCTACAGGCATCCTCGGATTCAAATAATTATAATTATAATAAATATGAGAATATTTGTATAATTAACGATTACATTTCACATTTAGGATTCTACGAGGCGTCGTGATGTCCTATAATAAATAAAAGCACAACACAAACACTGACAAATGGCAGTGAATAAATAAATAAGCACTAAACTCAATCGCGTGGATATAGAGCCATAGTGGAATAGAATGGACACATCTACATTCTGTGAATAAACATGTGAATATCCATAACTAAAATATATCATATGGAACTACATAATATAGATAGGGCCTATAAAAATCCACAAGTAACCTACTCATGTATTTAACTCAACTGTACAATTGAATCTCCTCTCAGCACATCCCATTCCTTTCATGTACGCTATATATTTGCCATTTTGTATTAATAGTCCATATACCGTCTTGTTCTCTATTGTTATTTTCTTATAGTTGGTTTAATTTTTTTTACCTTGCTTGGTGTGCACATTGTATGAGCCAGTGGTGGAACATTCCAACAATCACGCTGTTTAAAGGGCCATGTCTGCACCATAGGCCTACACACAATATGGCATATCTACTACTGCTGGAAGATACCGCTGATCGTCCGCTGAGGAGGGAGTTAGGTCTGCGTTTACTGGCCTGTGCACCACCGGGGTTTTGCATTGCCTGTGGATTCTGTGTTCACACGGTCCTGTGGTTGCATGCCCTTATAAGGAGTTAGGGTTAGGCGTTTATGTATGCAAAGTCAGGTGTACGAGAACGCGCGTGCAATTTAAGAATCAGTGGCGTTCCACATTGGGGGGAACACAACACTTTGGCGGTTTAAGAACACATTTCCACGCGCTCATGAATCCGGCGGGGATCTTTCTTAGTGTTGGTCTTACCAAGTTCGTAAGAAGACACTTAAGAAAATGTTCCAAAATGCGGTCCATTGAGTTTTTTCATTTATTTATTGCATTTCTGCTATGCAATCGATCAGTGTCCCCATACTTTTACATTTACACAGTTGCAAATGTAATCATATGGAATCAAAGCCTATTAGTACAGCAGGCTTACTGTTATGCTTGCATAATGAAGCACAATATTAAATAGTCTTTTTGTTGTTATTGTAATTGGGCCACATGTTCTTTATATTGAAAATGACTGGTTATTGCTAGAGATACATTCCAGGCTCCCTGCTTCCTCTGTTTAACATCTTGGTCTGGTTGACTCTTCGATATTTACGAGACACATTTCCTACCATATATGGATTGAGATCAGTTCATTTGTAACCTCATGTTGCACTTAGTATTTGTAATTCTAAGGCTAGTCAATGAAAAAAAGTGTCCAGCGGTGCTTCAGAATACGCAGTGGAAGAAGAAAATGCTAATCGAAAATCAATCTTTGTTTCGAAAGTTCCTGAAGAAGCCCATTCTGTCAATCCGTTGCCCCTAAAAGCAAATGTTACTGCTCTGCCTGACAAATTATTAATCACATCCGCTCAAATATTTTCTCATTCTCTCCCCTGCATGGGCCACTGTTTCATTTCTATGGCATGCACGAGCTGCCATTTGCAGACTACGAGAGCAAATGTTAATTTGCCCCGTGTGCATATCTGTGCCAGAGGAGCCATGGGGCTGGGAGCTAACATAGTAGGGAAGGAGGAGGAGCGGGGGGTATTTACATAAGGTAATGTGATGGAGTGGTTCCCATAGCATTATCCTATACCTCAAAAACCGTAGGGTGAGGAGAGAAATTAGAGATACATGTACATTATGTGTGTGTGTGTGTGTGTGTGTGGGCAGACATGTGAGAGCGTGACAATTCTGGCCTGCGAAGTTCAAGTATCACAACAACCCTTGCCCTACATCCAGCTCAGAAAGGCCCCAGCAACCCACACAGACATAGTTCACCCGGCTCTTCGTCTTCCAGGCCACAGATGGTGCATGTTCAACTACAGTGACCCGTGAGCCTCTCTAAAGCAAACTGGTGTTGGCGTGTGACTGTCTAATACTGTACATTGAGATACAAGATGATCCACAGTTGTGTCTCTTCAACAATATTGTCAAAAATGATCCTACAGTTTTAGGCATTTTTGGAGTATTCCTCTTTCAGTCCTATTAGGTTATGCTTGAGTTTTCAGGCATTGTAATCTGCTATTGCTCTTGTGCACAACTACAAGTGAGAGATATTGTATTGTAATAAAATTCTACAAATAACTTAATGAGCTTTGATGGTGAGCTTGACTCTGAAAATCATTGTTCATTCATTCACAAAACCTCCAAACCAAGTGGGGCGCTATGCACAGTAAATGCTTTGTATATACTGTTGGAACTGAAGTGGTGGTGCTAGAATGAAAGTGTGAATGTGGAAGTAATTTATCTAAAATATCACAATTGGTTTATGTTTTCTTCCAGTATTTAAGCGACTCTGTAATACTGGACAGGTAATGGCCATTAGAGGATTGTGCTATTCCCCCATTTCAGACACTGGCACATTAGAGGTGGACAGTTCCAAACATCGATGTGATGGATTTTGAACTTGGATAGCAATCTTTTCCCACAAACTGAATGGTAGTCTCATCCAAGGCTAAATGGTTTTACACAGTAGAAAAGAAAAGAAGAAAGGAGGGAGGAAAAACAGGTCAGTTGTTGACATGGACGAATGGGGCTACAGCATAACAGCACACACCATAGTGACCCAGATAGGACCCAGTCCAGAGCTGGAACACACATACCCATATACACTATAATAAAATGGAACACAATTAGAATATAATAGAATATATATAAGATAAGTGACTATATGTTTACACGTACATGTACGCATATATTAAAACATGCACTCAAAATAGGCATATTACCAAGAGTGAAATTCTGTTTGTGAATGTGCACATGCATGCAATGTGTGTGTGTGTGTGTGTGTGTGTGTGTGTGTGTGTGTGTGCATGTATGATTGTATGTCTTTACTATATATTTGTGAATTTTCAAGTAACTCAACAGTGAGGGAGTGAGACTGACATTTGATGTTTGAATACTTACTTAAAAAAGTATCTGGGAAATACAAAGACTAAATCCTACAATTTGAAGTTTGCCCCGCTGTTTCAACCACATGGTGGTGCTGGCGGACTGCTGACCACCCTGCCTCCCTCACTCCCTCCCGCTCCCTGACTTATCATATCCCCTTGCTCACTTACCCCCGTTATCCTTCCTTAACATAATGTGAGAGGAGGTGAAGTGTTATGGCAAATTAAGTAAAATTAAAACAAGAGAACAACCCTCCTCACCTCTTGTATGATTTCATTGCGCAGCCCCTGACAGAGCCTTGCCTGTGCCGTCCTTGGAGATGGGTGTTTATGACAGACTGCAGACCATGAAAGGAGTGGGAGTGTTGCATCCAGTGGAAGTGGAGGTGCCTGCGCAATTACCATTCACCCTCTATGGTTTTGTTTTGTTCTCGTTCCCTTTTCACACTTTTGTCTGCTATTTTTTTTCCACCCCCATTTTTCCATATCCTTTCTTTGCTGTCCATCCTGTCTTTGTCCCCGTCTCTCTCCACACTTCAGTGCGGGTCTTGTCATTCGCTGAAGTCTTGAAGTCTTTTCCATCTTTGCCTCTTCCTCAATCCCGCTGTTATCTCCCCTACCACCTTTTCACCAACATCTACCTTTTCCTCATTCTGCCAACCTCTCCCCATGGCACCTGTCTAATTCTCCTTGTACCCACTCTATGGTGCCACTCATAGCTTGCTCCTTCACCCACCCCCTCTTCCTTCCCTGGCTCTCTCTGCCCTGGCAGGCTGACAATTGTTGGCGCATACACTGCTAAGCAGTTATCACCAGCGCACAGAGGTGTGTGTGTGTGTCTGTGTTTGTTAATAGAAAGAAAGGGAGTGTGTATAGATGAGCATGTGTGTTATTGTGAGTATGTGTATATTTTTCCATTTTTATTGGTGTGTACAGCTCTTGTGTTCACTAAAACAATACAAACAATGTGTCAGACAGGTTTCTATTATATTTGGGCTTTGTATGCCTCTTCTACTATAGTGTAATGTCTTGCAACAATGAGGGGGAAAATGATACTGCAACTCCTCTTCTAGCCGTGCCAAACATCCCCAGTGTGTGGCTGCTCTGGATCCATATAAAAGGCACTAATTTCTTTGTCTTCAAGGATTTTTTTCTAGTTTTGGTTCCATCTGTCACTGGGAGGAGGTTGAAAGAAAAGAAGAATAAGCCCAGCTGGAGTCCTGTGTCTATTGAAGGTAGATCACATTGTAGTAAGACCAGAACAATTCTTCTCTGGCCTTATGGGTACTGGAAGAAGAGGGACACAGGCCAGGCCTCAGACCCCCAGGAGCCAGACATGACAAACAATCAGCCTGGAGGATTTGATTTGTCCTCCTTGATACCAGTTGAATAATATTTTGAAACAGTGAAAAATATGGAACTTGACACTGTTCACTGTCTGCTCAGCACTGAATTAGACACATTTATGATGATATATCTAACTACCGGCTTTTCAAAAACAGCTCTGTTTGTCAGCTACAAGTCCTTATAGTGGTTATAGCAAACGTAAATGATACCTTGTACAGTCCACCCTCCTATACTTATTATTATTTTATTGAAGCATGAGAGCTTTAGGAGTGAAGAGGAAATACAGTAGGGGAAGCTCTGGTGGGATGCAATTCTTATATCCAGAACATGTGGTTCAAAAAGCAGGGCTCTTACCCATTACACCATGTATGGGCACATGCATGAATAGACTTTGGACATGGGGCTGGGTGTAGCACTTACCTCTGGAGACGGCTGATAATCGGACTATATGGACCCCCTATGTTGCAACCAGAAAACACCAGGGAAGCTATGATGAAAAGGTTACCTTAGTAATAGTGACAAAGATTATGCCATTTTAGTGTGTAGTACAGTATATGATGTAGTTAGTATATGATGTATGTATGACATAGTATATATATGATGTAGGTATGTAACTCGCTTTGGATAAAAGCATCTGCTAAATGCCGTAATGTAATGTAATGTAATGTTTAGCTTCTAATGTATAGCTTTTCTCCCCATGGGATGGAATGTATGAAATAACTGTTACTTTCACACCCGGACTAGTTCCCTGCAATGATTGTGCGAATTCTACAAGATAAGTTGAGCTTTTACAATGCAGTTCCAGGTATTGGTCAGACAGAAGTTATTTGGATGAGTGAATTTGTTTTACTGCACAGTTTGTGATACAATTGTGAGATCAGAGTTAATACCATACAATATACAACTCACTGAAAATGTTTTTAATACCTAGGATTGCAGATTTTGTAGCTGTGACAATTTACCTTTCACCTTTTTTCAAAAAAGTGTAAAGCTAAGGATTTTAAAATCAAATATAGTGATAGTAAATGCAGGCATGGCTTATTGTAATCAGTCAGACTTTCAGCAGAATAAAATGAACTATACCTGTAGGATAAGACATACCAAGAGCCAGAGACATAAGATAAGGCCAACTTGTAGCAAGATAAGGCCAACTTACTCCACTCACTTAGACGAGTGTAGCCCAGAAATAGCCCAGGCTTTGTTAATTAGACTTTTGGTTTGCCTTTGTATGCTGTTTATATTGCTGCCCTAATGGAGACACCCACTGTGTTTATGTAGCTTTGTAAGATGGTTTTATCAGAATTATTTGTCATTGGAAATACAAAATGATGGTAGGATGATTGTAATGCATCAATACAATTGATAAGGGCAGTGCATTCAGCAAGAGAACGGTATCTGCCATGCCATCAGGTCCTCCCATCCTTGGAGGTTAGCTTAGAATTGCCCAATGGGCAGGACGGATGTCTGTCTAAAAGCAGGAAACAGTTTTCCTGGTCAATTACATTACTGTCTTTATACAGTTACAGAACAAGAGCATGCAACTATGGCAGAGGGAAACTTATGTCATCAGAATTACAAAAAGGAACAACTGAAAGTAGTGGGGATTAATTGAAAAGAAACAGCATTTGGTAAGTGGGTCTTATTCGCCCTACTCAGCATAACTTTCTTATAAATTATCAATGTTTTTATTTTTCTCTTGCCACATATTGGTTGGAGGGCCCAAGAGACCTATTAAGGAACCGAGGGAAGAAAAACACCAGATTTCACCTGACTCCCCTGAGGTTGGATTCTTACAATGTTAACAACACTTACTGGATAGAGTCCATGGCGATGCAAAAGTTTGAGAGTAAGATTATTTTAAACGGTATTGATCCACTTAGCATTCACTCTCCCTTGTGTCTATGGCAATAGTGCAAATTACCCAGGAATAAACTAGCCATTGGGTATGTTTTGCTACGGAGCAGCTTCTTTGGAGAGCTATTGTCATGGTGTTTAGTCTTTGCAGCTCTATTGGAATCGAGTTCTCTGTTTCGACATGTTCAAACCCGAGTTTGATGCAAGTAATTTCATCCCCTTGCCATTCCATCACTCAAGAGAGCGCCTGACCTCACTGCTTGTGGAATTCTGCAGACAGTGTAGCAGAGGGTTGTATGCCTTGTGACCCATTTTCCCCATGCCAAAGGAGTGGTGGCAAGACTGCACATGCCTTCTCTGACCTAAGGTGGGTATTTGCCTGATTTGGGCATTCCTGTGCATCCTTTGTTCTGTGAGAGGGTGCGGCAAGACTAGCCCGCCAAAGGACGGTGCTTCCCAGCTAAACCGACAAGCTCCTGCTTTTGTACTCTTGTTTCCTACTCTTCGTTTCATAAAAGGGCAAGATAAAACGTCCTGTAGAATTGGTGCTGTTAGTGGGCTGTTATAAAAACATGTATTGATGCTTCAATAAAAGCAGTGAAAAATGAGTCCAGATGCACAAGATATGGTGTAACATCTACTTTGTGGAAAAAACGGCGTCCTAATGTACAGGTTAGAAGGGGAAACCCAACATTTTAAGTTACAAGGATACAGATGTCGAAATACAACACAACAGGGAGTTGATGTTTGTAAATGTGTCAGAGGTTGAACACAGATGATTGAATCAATTGGAAGAGAGTATTTCGCCCATAGGATTAAGATTGGATGGCTGGGTTTAAACCTGTCAAAGGAGCGGACTCAAATCCCTCACTCACAAACACTTTATGGTTTTCACTTGAGGTGCTTGTGAGCAGTGGTGGAAGGAGATATTTCTCTTTCACGTCACTTACTTCAGAAGGAATTCTGCTCATCAACTGCAGGGCATTGAGCAAAGAAATGAGATTGGGGAAATTAGTTGTGTTTTATTTTACATTTTTCTTCACGCTTGTGACTTATTACAAATGATTGCTGAATTCCTTGCATAGTGTAATTTTGGGGGGTTAAAAGCGAGTAAAAATACAGTATGCTGTATGTATATTGCATTCCTCGTCCAGGAAACACATTACTGTCTCATGATGACCCTCTGGTCCCTTGTTATGGCACAGTCAGATTGCCACGGAGATGTTTCAAGAAATGGGTTGTGCATACTGACACAGTCAATTTGGGCAGGCACACACTTATTATTTCATTACAAACATGTGTATCCTGTATCGTAACCTTTGATCCATTCCAAGGATAATTGAGCTCACAAATAATATTAAGAGTCAAATACAGAAAATAATTAACTTAGGCACAGGACTATTTGTGTGTGGCAATGCTTTTGGATGTATCTATAATATGATGGTGAGCAACCAAGGGGGAAATTGGAGAGGGCATAAAGTAATAATTTTCAGAGGAGAAGCTATTGGAGTGGAATTACAATGTCTTGTTATTTTGCAAAATTATACTGTGTTCATACAAAACAGCACAACTTTGGGGAATTGCCCTGTGTATCATGCAAATGTTATACTGTATAGCTATTTACCAGTTGCTGGCTACAATTTGGAATATACAATGTAATGAGTGATATTTTATAAATGACATAAATAAGGTTTGCAATGTTTGCCGTCTTAAGATCTGATGTAAATAGGCTGGGAAAGTCTAAAGAGAACTAAATATAACGGGGCTGCAGCTGACTAGTCTTATCACTTGAACCAAAAAAAGC
Source organism: Acanthochaenus luetkenii (assembly GCA_900312575.1). NCBI lineage: Eukaryota > Metazoa > Chordata > Actinopteri > Beryciformes > Stephanoberycidae > Acanthochaenus > Acanthochaenus luetkenii. The sequence goes on along the minus strand of OMOT01010092.1, from coordinate 4,791 downwards.
ATGTTGAATTTGTCTGGCTTAAGCTGTGTGGACATTGGAAAAGTACATTGCCTGCTGTGTTGGATGCTTACTCAGAGGTATTGCCTGTTGCACAAGTATCTGGACATCAATGGAAAGTGCTCTGCATTTGATCGCATTTCCATACTTTGCTAAATGCTTTTTAGGCAAAGCTTGCATACAAATTGGTCCGAAGTGGCTCTCCATTATCATCTGACTGGAACCCGGTGCAGTAGCATTTTTCTTTGGCAGTAGCCATCTTTTTAATTCCCTTCACCTTCCCTCAGTGGGTGTTTCAAAGTTAGCTGACTCTTGCCTGAGGGGATAACGGTGTAATTAGCACTCCAGCCACAACTACTAGTGGCACTGTTATGCACAATACTTAATAAATAGCAAGTTCAATGTGGTATTTAAAAAAAACGTAATGTAAATGTTATCACAGTATTGAATATAGTATCTTGAACATTTTCAAATATCCTGGTATACCTTAATATCGGGATACCCAACCCTAGAATAATGTGGCAGTTAGGATGGGTGACCTGTATGTTTTCATGGTGAGGATACCCAGGGTCGTTGTCAAACACGGGTGCAGGTCAGGTCCAAAGGGGGCTTTATGCTGCATTCATGTCATATGGGAGTTATCGTAATTACTAACTTCGGAATGGGAAAAAACGTTCACGTCAATCTCAGAGTGGTAATTCAGAGTAGGAAATATGGGAACTTTCTGAAGGCTCTGATATCTACGATCTGACGGTAAAAAAACATGGAAGTGTGTCAATGCAGAAACAAGTACGTCTTATCGGAAGGCTACAATACAATTTACAATATCAGTTTACACTTCAAATGACCGTTTTTGTTTTCCTGTGCTCTTCCTAGTTATTCAGATGAAGGTAGTAGTATCGGTTAAACATAAAGTACCTAACAGGAAAGAAATGGAGCGAAACAACGACTGAGCACACGATCGCCATCTTGAGGTTTCCAACGAATGCAACATATGAACGCTTGGGGGCAATGGGGAGTCTTCCCATCGTTGCGCACACCCCCATCAACTGAAGACTCACAAAGCATCAGGCATAGCAAAAACTCTATTACACAAGCAAACATTGCCAATGGCTGTCCATAGTATTGGTAATTGGCCTACTTTTTAATTTTGTTTGTGTCAAGCATTCTTTGACAGATTGAACAGTTCTGTCTCTGTCATGGAGTTTGAGTTAATAAGTTAATAAGTGCTGAGTTTCAACATGCGTGAACTTTGAATTGGCCTATATCAAAGACATATTATTTGCGTTATACTTTTGGATATAGTATAGGCATATTTTTGATGGTGCTTTCCACTGCTTTCCTCACAATATGACCTAAATAATATTGACATTAAAATGTCACTGTGACAAAACATCTCAAAATCTAAAGAAGCCCAGTATGAAAATACGACAGTCTTTTAGACAGTGCAGTAGTACTGCTGAACTATGACAAAAGATACAATAATATTCACTAATAATGGTTAGTACTTAAATTCATAGCAGGTCGTTGACTTCAGCCCCTGCTCCTCTAAATGTCTGTGCACGTCTGGTTGCTATGGTTGTATATTCATGGCAAAGGGATGTTTAAGGGATGGTGACGATGATGATGAAACTCATGGGAAACTGTTGTACCCAGTGTATTCAGCGTAGAAGAACAGCAACAGGACTGCTTCAGGCAGAGAGGAGAGTTGAGAGATGAGACCCATGCGAATCGCTTCGATTGCATGTTAGAGAAAAAGTTAACTTGTTGACTCACATACACTCTCCCTCACACACACACACACACACACACACATTGTAAGAGCAGGAGGTATATCACTTTGCAATTAACCTCAATGTGACCGCTCAAAACTAGGTTGGGGACGGAACTACAGCTTTGGGGACAGCCAGGGTCTTCGATGTTTTCTGTTATTTCAGCATTTTTGCTGTTAACATAGATTTGCTGTCTTGGCAATAACAATACAATAAAGGGGCTGTTACCTTAACTCAATTAATTGGCAGAGCAGGACTCACCTCCTCATGAACTTGGCCTGGGTCGATTCTACCTATTGTTATGATCATGTTCAGATGGGCATTGTCATAACAAAAGAGGTCAGATGTTTATATTGTGGCTTTCCATTTATTATGAATTGTTGCTCCAGAGCCCTGCTGTCCAAATGGGTATTGATTAGGAAGGGCTGCTGGTCGTTGAGTTTGATTATTCATCTTAGGACTTGCCTTGGCAGGATCAATATGGCCCCAAGGATGGGAACTGCATACATACTCAT
>OMOT01010036.1:2836-16375 GCA_900312575.1 Acanthochaenus luetkenii | reverse complement strand
AAACAGACTTCGCACACGACTCACCCCCTAACACGTAAATATGCTTATATTCTTAAATAAAAATCAACAGGCTTGGCTAGTTACTGCACTTAATGCAGTTTAAGTTTGAAACTGAGGCCTGAGCTGTCGTAGTTTGTCGCAGCTTTCTCATTTCAAGAGGGAATTTATTATAGCGTTGTTTTCAAAAACGTTATTTATCTTTATCTATTTCGTAATCATTTAGCAAATGTAAGTTTCTAATTAAGGCTCATCTTATTTTTTGTAACGTTATCTGTCATAGACGAACGTGTTAGTCACTGATTCGCCTCAGAAGAGCGAGCGAAATTTCCCGTGCCTTATTAAAATATCATACTTAAACAAAACAGTGTTCATAATTATGTTTGTGTTATGCCATGAAACAGGTGTATTTATCCAATGTTTCAATAAAACTTTGAGACAAAGAATATGCATTTTGTATTTTCTAATAAGAAATATTCATAAGAAATTTTTTGGTGTATCGTTATCGATTGATCGATTAGTCGTTCATTAACTTTGGCGACTATCGATCAAGGAAATTCCCTAGAATTTGAACCCTAGTTCCTACACTAACTTGGTCATCAAATTCAAGACTTTTCAATGACTTTCAATGTCAAAATTGGTCAGAATTAGATATCATAGTGACCTCATCTTTTTACTCATGATCTTGTCAAGTCAAGAAATCATGGTAAAATCATTTTAAAACTGCTGCCATATCACACATTATTTTCCTCAGGCAGTGAAGTGTTGATCCACGGGCAGAGGTCCAGAGAGCTGAGGTATACTAATGAAATTAGCTGCTATATACTAATATCAAGCACTTTCAAGGCCACTCATTCATTAAAATAAACTTTTAAGGCTTTATTTTATTTTTCTCAAATCCAGAAACTTTCAATGATTTTCAAGGCCTGCGAGAGCCCTGGAAAAAGCAATAACTCGTGAATTTGCAGACGCACACACTGAAGTAGCCGTGCTGACACTCAGCATGGTGTAGATGTTACTGATGGTAGAGGTTCGGTAGCTAGCTGGTAAAAGAGTCCCAGGATGTGTAGACAGACGCGCAACAGGATGATAAACGAAAGGGAGCAAGTTAGGAAGGAGGGAAAGAAAGTGAGACACAGAGGGGCGTGGCCATCTATAGAGCTGTGACTTACATGGGGTAGCCAATGGGATTGTGAGGGCTCTCACTGTGAGGCGTCATACTGGAAACAGTGGGTGAGGCTGAGCCAGCTTCCCTGCACACATACACACACACACACACACGCAATATGAGGCGCATAAATGTTTTGCATCAATAGTAAAATGACTGTGCTTTCAGAGTGTGTCATGAAAAGGATTCATTTGTAATCAGTAGTTCCTTACGGGCCAACTCTAGTATGGAGTGACACAGGAATGTAGCCATGGTTGGGTGAAGGTACAGGGTGATCTGTTTCCCAAGAAAGCAGAGCGTAAGAACTCCATCTGCACTCAATAGATTTTACACCGTTAAACAAATATCAAATGTTGACTGCGCAGAGGGTTGGTACCTGTGTAGTATTTTCTGAAAACATCATGTTTCGGATGATCCGGATGCAGATATGTGATGTGGTCGATGTCTCGGATACGGTCGCCAAGGCAACGGATCTCAAGGTCTCTCTTGGTGAAAGGCTGAATGTTCTGGATTTTCTGTCCCCCATCTACGAGGAAAGGAAAGCGAGAGAGACAGAGACACAGAGACACAGAGAGACAGAGGGGATAGTAGGACATTTTACATAATTCTCTGTACTCCTCAGGACCATGGCAACAGTCTAATAGGCATGTCCCTTTTTTAGTGAGTGTACTACAGTGGCGTCGTAGTCCAGGAACAGGAAACAGGAGAAGGGTTTGAGGAAAAACTGACACTAAAAACACAATAAAACACACACAGAGTCCACATAAATACTTACTCTCTGTGGCAGACACATAAGCAATCGTGATGCCTCCGATCTCAGAGTCACTAAAGCGAAGTAGGAAAGTCCCGTTGGGCCTGTCTTTGAGGATCAGGTGAAGATGCTGCTTCCCAATGAAGCCAAATATCAACCTAGTGGAGGGAACATCACATACATTACTCATTACATGATTACATTACATTAAATGAGCTTTCCAGCTGTGAATTATGATTGTTTAAGTTCAAGTTCATTCATTTATATAGTCCTTTATCACAGGCATGTCTCAAAGGACTTTACAGAAAATGAGCCAAACTAGATCTAACTAAACAACAACAAATGGAATTACAGAATAGTATAAGACAAACAGGGAAACAGAACAAAGCACAAGACACACAATATACATTTTCAGCAGGACATAGCTACCCTACCTATTCTACCGGCACCACCAGCCTTAGACCCTCGAGGCTGCAAGGACAAAGTCAAAGAGGAATCCCCCAGCAGGACGGCTGAGCGTGCAATAGGTGCCGGGACAAACAGTGGATTGTGTCTTCTTCATGCTTGTTTTGACCCTTGGCTGCTAATTTATACTGACCTTTTATTTATTTGTATATTTCAGCTTTTTGATTTTTCTGTTTTGATTGCTTGTTTTACTCATTGAATTATCATTGCCTTTGCTATTTCCCTGTCTTAAATGCATTTGTAGCACCTTTTTTAAAATCTTATTATTGTTCTGTGAAGCACTTTGTAACTTCTGTTTGACAAGTGCTATAAAAATAAAGATGTACTTACAAAAGCAGACTGTAGCAGGTTGCTGATATTCACTATGAAAGAATACAAACTGAGTGGTAGAGTCCATCACCTGTCAGTCCAGTAGCTCTTCAGGTGCTTTTTGGTCAGTTCCATCACTCCCTCAAACCACTGCCAGAACGTGAATGGTCGGCCTGGGAGAACCTCCTGTAACATTGACAGCCACTGTGAGATTTGTGTTTGTGTGTGTGTGTGTGTGTGTGCGCGCGCACTGTGTACCTTATTAAACTGGGCCCATGACACCATCATGTTGCTGAAGTCTCCGGAGATGTCGGGCTTGTCAAAGATCTTCTGAGCCAGGAAATGCTGATTGTACTGGTTCAGGTTGTGCTGCGTCTGGACCTCAGAAGTGAACTTACTGTTGAGGGTGATAAACATCATGTTCCAGGGCACGCGATCCGACACCACGAATGGGATTCTGCCCTGATGACAGCATGAAACATGGTAAGAACCATATATCCCATTACAGTGATGTTAATGCATAAGTGAAAGAAACTAAACTGAGAAGAGAAACAGACAGAGAAGGAAAGTCAGTCAGAAAGGGCTCAGAGTGAAATAAAGAGTTAAAGGGACCCTACTATAGGAAAGTTAAGTTACATTTCAATCCTTTTTTACAGGCAGTCTCGGCCAAAGCATCACAACTGGACTTGATACGTTTGCAGCATTTAAACTGGAAAGCCTCCACATTTGAATTAAGGAGCTGGTGTTGTCTGCCAATCAGGTTCCAGTATTGTGACTTCTGCCTCTGACCACATAGTCTTCAAACTAATTCCATAAATACCTTTTTAACTAAACTAAAGAAAAGAAAAAAACATCATGAAGAACATTATTCTTCTCCTGAGCCTTAGTAAAACAGAATAATATGGGCTAAAATATAAGCTCAGATATACAAGAGGCACTTGAGCTGCCTAATGCCCCGCCCTAATCACCATGACATATTAAACATAACCCATAATGCTAATGAGGTCAAACATTAAGTTAATTGATGCATTAATTGCATCTTCACATTGGGGCGGCAGTAGCTCAGGAGGTAGAGCTCCCGTCCCGCAACCGCAAGGTTGGCGGTTCGAGTCCAGCTCCTCCCGGGGATAAATCTGTCGTAGTGTCCTTGAGCAAGTCACCTAACCCCAAAGACACCTGCTCCCCGGGCGCCATAATGGCAGCCCTCTGCTCCGGCCCCCCTAGCATGTGTGTGTTGTGCAATTACTTGTGTGTATCCGGGGGGGATCCGTGATGGGTTAAATGCAGAGAATAATTTCACTAAGTGTGTGCGGTGCTCTGTGCATGTGTGTGACAATAAAGGATAAATTATTATTAACACAGGGGTGGTATTCATATGAGCAGGGGTGGTATTCATATGAACAGGGGTGGTATTAATATGAGCAGGGGTGGTATTAATATGAGCAGGGGTGGTATTAATATGAGCAGGGGTGGTATTAATATGAACAGGGGTGGTATTAATATGAGCAGGGGTGGTATTCATATGAGCAGGGATGGTATTCATATGAACAGGGGTGGTATTCATATGAACAGGGGTGGTATTCATATGAACAGGGGTGGTATTCATATGAGCAGGGATGGTATTCATATGAGCAGGGGTGGTATTCATATGAGCAGGGGTGGTATTCATATGAGCAGGGGTGGTATTCATATGAACATGGGTGGTATTCATATGAACATGGGTGGTATTAATATGAGCAGGGGCGGTATTCATATGAGCAGGGGCGGTATTCATATGAGCAGGGGTGATATTCATATGAGCAGGGGTGGTATTAATATGAGCAGGGATGGTATTCATATGAACATGGGTGGTATTCATATGAACATGGGTGGTATTAATATGAGCAGGGGCGGTATTCATATGAGCAGGGGTGGTATTCATATGAACAGGGGTGGTATTCATATGAACAGGGGTGGTATTCATATGAGCAGGGGTGGTATTCATATGAGCAGGGGTGGTATTCATATGAGCAGGGGTGGTATTCATATGAACAGGGGTGGTATTCATATGAGCAGGGGTGGTATTCATATGAACAGGGGTGGTATTCATATGAGCAGGGGTGGTATTCATATGAACAGGGGTGGTATTCATATGAACAGGGGTGGTACTCTACAGGGGGAAATTATCGTGTATTGTTCTTCGTGTATATGTACTTGAGTTATCACAAGCATGTGTCAGACACACATAGACAGAAAAATAAGTAGAGAAAACAGGAAAAGAATAAAATAGCAACTTGATACTCACTGGTTCAGAAAAGGCACAGTCCCATATGATGGTGGCCAGAGCGTTGTTGTCTTGACTACCATGGACAATGATAACCACCGGCACTGAGATCATCTACAATGACACAATTTAAAATATGTCAATACTCACACTGAGGATATATACAGAAAAAAACTTTTAAAAAACCTTTTACAATGACCAAATTCAAAATCTTCACAGCAATTCATTCTTTCCAGAAACCCTCCCATTGATATGAGTATAAAATCTACTGCCCATGAAAACAACCCACTAGTGTGCTGAGGAATGGCATGGCAGAATGTCAGATGTAACTGTGCAGGGTGTTGAGATGTACAGGACATGACAAGTACCTACAGTTCATCATTCAATCAAAAGCAACAGGATATAAAGAATAATTTAAAAAGTAGAAAGAACAATGATGGGAAAACAACGGATAAATCCAAACCTGTATCCTGTAGGGTGTGTCACAGCCAGTAATGGTGATCTCTGTTGAGAAAAGGACAGCAAATTTCTCCTCTGTCACAGACTCCGATCCCTTTCTGTCCGCTCTCTTGATCCTCCTGATTGACTAATACAATTAAAAAAGAAGGAATAATCAGAGAGTTTCAACTTGTTTTCAAGAATAAATAATAATCAAATGTAGGCAGAGGACTCATGTGCAGTACATACCATATTCCTGAAGGTGGCACATGTGCTCTTGCTGGCCATGTTGTGTTCCAAGACGACTGTATTGTTGATCAGTTCCCCAACATTCTCGCTGCAGTTGAAGCCACAACGAAATGAAAAATTACCTTTTAGCTCATTCTAACTAGCATACCATACGCATATTTCAGAATTTATGTCCCAATCGCAATGTGTTTCTAAGAGTCAGAAAAACTGTGACTTGGTAGAAAAGGAATGTAAAACGTTGCTTGAGAACCCTTAAGAACCGGTCTTTTCCATGAAGGGCTCCACAGATGACAAAAGTAAGGAGGACCGTACCAACCAAACAAGATCAATTTTGAAGCCCTTTTTTCAGTGTAGCGTTCCTCTCCTTCCCCACTAACTGTGTGTTGTCATGCTACACTGTATTCCTTGCAGCATTCCTTGCAGCATTCCTGTGTATACGACTCACCTGGGTACGCAGCCCAGTTGGCCCAGGCTCCTGGCCTGGGCTTCAGTGATTATCTGCGCTTTTACCACCACAGGCTTCCCAGGAGCCACTTTCTCCCCAAGAAGATAGCGCACAGTAGTGGAGAACCTCGACTGAGTCTTAATGACCTGAGGGGGCTGCTTGTCCACCATCAGAGAGCTGCAACAGGGAGATGGAGACATCCGTTATGACAGAGGACAAAAATGACTTCTGCATTGTATTTTTAAGAGGGGAGATATAAGATATATAAGAATGTTTTATCAACAGCATCAATTGCCTCTGTACTACCTTTGAATCAGAGCCTGTATAAGCCGCCCCAGTCTTTCCTGGAGCTCTGGGATCGGTTCTCCAATCAGCATAACTTCCTGTCTCAGCTTCCCGTTTACCCCAAGCAGCTGCTCACACCTAAGAGTGAGAGCATGTAAAGTCAATCAGGAGAGAGAGAGAGGGAGAAAGAGAGAGAGGGAGGGAGAAAGAGAGAGAGAGGAAATAGCATCACCAGTTAGAACGCAAAGTTGCACTCCAAATCATAGATCTGCAAACACAAGCAAATGTTTACAAGCAGTGCAACACAATGAATAAGTCATTTGTTCATACAGAGCGTGTGCCAAAGTTTGAGTTCTATTCAAAAGCTCTAACAGCTGTTTAAATAAGAAACCATTTAAAACAATATTTTGATATGCAAATGTTTTTGAGATGTGGACTTGTGTCCGTAAGGTTGCTAGATAGAATCCCTGAGTCGTTTGGGAAAATCTGAGTGGAGAAAGTGAATGAGAAAAACTCCAACAACCCTTAAATCCCTCAACAACTACCACTAATGTGCCCTTGAGCGACGCCGACCCCATATGCTCCAGTGGAGCTGCTCAGTGGACTGCGGTTGTACTAGGCAGCTCCCAGGTGTGAAAGTGTGTGAATGTGAAGCAGGGCATTTATTAAAGGACTACACCAACTTTTCGAGAGTTTGGCCCATCGGCCACCTTACTCAATATCCGGCTCACTTTCTATGAACAAATAGAAACAAAAGCAAACCTACAGCACAGTACTCAAAGATGATTTGATGACTGATGTGTTTTTTCAAGCATTAATTTAGTTTGGGTGCAGTGTGCAATAACTAAAGATAAAAAGATAAAAGCATTAGAGCGCAACGACAGACAGTCCAGAAGGGACCGGGGCTGAGTCACCAGGTCTGCAGGGGACTGAGGTTGTCGTCAAAGGGATGTCCGATGGTGGCCTGGTGCTGCTCCCGCCTCCACTGCTTCAGCCTGCTGATCAGACGGGCCTGACACTGGTCCAGACAGTCCACAGCCTCCTGCAGCAGCTGGAAACGATTCTACAACACACACACACATATATATATACACACACACAGAGGTATGCACACACATATGCATGCACACAAACGAACCCAACACACAAAGACGCATATCACATACACGATACACACACGTTACATGGAAACACATGGGCAAACACACATTTGCATGTACACGAGTATACACATGAACACGCATGCACACAAACACACACACACACACTCACCGCACGCATATTACATATATAAATACACATATATTACATACACAAATACACACACACACATATCACCACAGATAAAGAGGAATGGCTACAACAACTGACATAGTTGGCAAGATACTCAATAGATGGCAGTCTGGACTTCTTACAGTTTAAAAGAAACAGCAATTGGTTACAAGCATTCAAAACTCTCTTTTGTATATTTTGTAAGTATTTCTTTGTTCTTTGGTTGACAGGGTTTTTTGGCATACAGTAATAACCAAATGCACAAAATGAAAAGTAATGGAAACAAAAATGCCAGTACTGTAATACAGTCAAATTGATGTAGTCTCATGTTGTCCACTTGAATTTTGTATGTTAGAATTTGAACTTGAATTTAACTGGTTTGAAAAGGGTACGTAAACATGTGCAAAATGAGCTGTAGATGTATGCAGTTTTGCTGGTGGTTGAGTTTGAGCGAGAAATACAATCAAGAACTTGCATTTTGTGTCAGAGCAATGAAAAATGATTCACAGTTTGATCCAGATAAGAGTGCTGTTGAGATAACTGTGTGAAGAGTTTGGAAAAAGTGACCACAGTATGGAGAACTACTTGTAACCAAATATATACAAAAGAAAACTACTTCCCAGCCATATATATGCCTGCTCACCTCGGCCATGGCTTTCACATTGTACTCCAGCTGCTGGATATGGTTCTGGAGTTTCTGGAGTTTCTGGAGTTCTGTGTTTTGTGGGTCCAGTCCATTCTGTTGGGTGGGCCCTGGGCAGACAGCAAATAGCATCAGATTCAAAGATCATTCTGGACCACAGGATAAAAAAACATCAGAGGCTGCCATAAATACTTCTGTCGTTTTACCACCGCCTCAACGATCTAATTCATATGAGATATGGAAAGGGCAAGATGAAGATAGCATGCGCGCTCAGTCAACGATCCCTGGCTAAATAATGGCAAATAAACAAACAAACAAGTTAGGCCATACGGTTTATTCTTTGCAGAGTCAACAGAGGTTGGCTATAGTGCCTGAATGGGAAGGCTAACACTGGTCTGTGTTGTGACTGGAATGCAAACTGGCAGACTGAAACCAGCTAAAACCAACTATTCAATTTTGACTTGACAAACCTGTTTGGGAATGAAAATGTGTACGTTATAGAACGCCTTGGGCAAAGTACCCATCGGCAGGGAAGCACAGTACACTGCAGGATAATACATTTTCTGACTGATCCGAAAATGGTAGCCCAGTGGTTCGAGACGTGGGCTTGACACCAGGCTGGTTTGAAACCCGGGAGTAGCGGGGAATATCTGGCTGGGAAACCCTCTTCCATCTCTCAACAACTGGCCGTGGCACAATTACTGCTGACAAGGTACTTAAGCCCCTGTGGCCCCACTGGAGCTGCTCAGTGGTAATCAGTAGAACACTGTGGCTGTACTGGGCAGCTCCCAGGTGTGAATGTGTGGGATTGTATGAATGTGAAGCAGGGCATTGCTGAAAAACAGTCAACTTTCCCTGGATAAATTAAGGATATTGATACAAATAAAATAATGATAATAATAATAATAAATAATAAATAAATAAATCTTCATGTCACAGTCCCTAGAAAATACATAGCAGCTTCAGCGGTGTGTGTGTGTGTGTGTGTGTGTGTGTTGGGGGCTCTCACTTTGTAAAGACTCAAAGTTCTGTCTCTCCCAGTTGAGCTCTTCTTGCAGTTGGTGGATCTTCTGTCGGCAGTCCTGGACCGCCAGCACCTTGTAGACCAGGTGGTCCACGTCCCACATGTTGTTGACAGAGGAGACCGGCTGGGGGTAGTGTGAAAGGTTGGGTGTCTGGGAGGACTACAGACATGGGACAGCACTTCATATATACAGTGTGTATATCAGTATACACTTCCAGAGTTTCACTCCAAAATGCATTACACTGTATGAGTAATCTTAAGACCTTGGTCATGCCGTTGAGGATAAAATCATATGCATTTTTGAAATATTGACTGATGAATTTCAGGTAGCACAATTTTTCCAAAATGGATATAGCATTTTGGAATAAAATCTTTCAATTACGTAGTTCATATTGCAATTCTTTGTCACCATGAAATACAGCCTGAGATCCAGCCTCCCTACAATGGTATTTTAGTAGGGGTATCTTGAGGTTATCATGAGGTTGGTCTCTACATGGCTGAACTGATTACAGTCTGTATTTGTCATAAAGGATCTTACAGCACTGCTGAGCAGAACCCTCTCCTTCCTGAGGATGTCCCTGACCATCAGCCCAAACTGCAGAGGCTGCTGCTGGAACATGTTCTGCAAAGCAAGAACATCTCTTGTTGTAGTTGGCGTACTAGTTACAATAGTAGAGAGAGTGAAACCGTTGATCAGAAAAGTCATTCTCTTACTGGGCTAACGTCTAGGGAGTGAGATCATAATACAATGTAACACTTCATAAACTTGGTGGCAACCTCCTTGAAATCTTTACAAGGATCCAGAGGGGTCCCCGAACCCCATTTCTGGAACCATTTAATGACACGGTCTCCCTACCATGTTCCTGCTGATCTGTATCAGCTTCATCCTGTCCACCACGTTGGTGTTCTGCTGAGCCACCGTCTGCAGCATGGCGATGATCTGGTCCAGCAGAGCCTGGGCCTGGCCCTCCTGCACCATATTTTCCAGTTCAAAGTTCTCCCTGCACACACACACACACACACACACACACACACACAGACACACGTCCACACACATGTCCACATATGGGCAAACACAATTTGCAGTGAAATCTCAAATCTACGGCATGCATATACTGTATGCATGGGTGTACATGTATGTTTATGTGTATATGTATGTGTGTGTGCACGTGCGTGTGTGTGTGTCATACCATGTCTGTTCCTCGATCCAGTCAGCCAAAAAATGTCTGACTTCCATGGGGAAGGTAGCTGAGGGATAGAGTTCGTTGAGTGTTTGAGCAGGCAGGTTTTGAATCAGCTGGGTCATCTGTGTCCACTGGGCCATGGTCAAGCAAGGCTGCACCAGGGGAAAATGATGTTATGTATAACCATTAAATATTTCTGGAACTGAACTGAAATCTCGTGGGAAAGTTATTTTTCAACCACATCATTGGCCTCTGCTCTACGAGTATAATTCCTCCCAGTACGTCCACATGGCCTAATCCCCAAAGCATTACTCACTTCCCTTTCTTCATAGCGAAAAGGTCCTAACTTCCTCACTGAAAATGGCATCTAGTATTATCGTAGTAAAGCAATCTAATCTTTCCCAGACAGAATGCGTGTGCTTGGTCATTCAAAGCAGCAGTGAAGACACAAATGCAAGTGTAGCGTTCAACAATAAGTGGGTCAAACTTAAAACAAAAGTCTGGAAAGCAAGTAGACCAAAGCAGTTGAGAGACAGCGACAGATACCTTAAATCTGTTGCTGGCCAACAAGCGGGCATATCCTGTAAGCTTTATCAGTGTCCCACATGTGGGGAGAACCACTGTCACATAAGAACTCTAACTGTCCGATAGCTATTCTGTGTTTCGCATTTCCGCCTGATCCCTCTATGTCTGTATGATATAGCATCAATTATTCATGATTCTTTTATCCGACTGCAGTCTGACTGTTTCTGACTCTGTAACTTTTTACTTATTATCTTCATCTTCAGTATATCCTAGTATAACGTTTTAGTATATCTTGACCTCGACACTAAGGACTCCTGGTTTCCCGTGTCCATTTTAATCTAACTCGCCGCTCATTTTGATTGCATCATACAGTAGATAGACACATGATATAGTGACTATTCAAATTAAAGCAATATGCCTCTGAAAACCTTTGACCATATAATGGGATCTGGTAGGCAACTGTTGAGTCGTGGTGGAGAAGTGGTGCACTTGGTAATATGGACTGAACAGGCTATGTATGAATCCAACAAATCTCCCCAACCAATTTGAAGGTTGTTCACTTTACGAAGGCCCATGCTCTCAAAACAGTTCACCCACCTGTCAAAACTAACAGTACCTTTAACTATTAGTCTAACAGTACATTTGATTGTTTTTCCACAAATGACAAAATGACATGTACCATAAATCCTCTGGCCTGTCGGAAATAAAAGGGCTGATGAGGAATAAAGTCTTTGGTTACAACTGTAAACGTGTTTGTGGTGTCAGATTTGTGATTCGTCATGTTCATCAACGCCTCTACCTCCTTGCTGTATCACACATACTGTAGACAAACGTGTAAAACTGTCATCACCAAAATTGACAAAATCCCCAACATGTGAAACTGAAATATTACATATTAAGAGCATTTCCGAAAGTGTGAGAATGGTGGAACGTTCTGATCAATATGTTTTATCATCAGTATTCTTGTGTGAATATGTCTGAATGTATTACCTTACCAATAGATTCATACTCGCAAAACCCAGAATTTCAGCCACATATAATATCCATATCCATAATAGTGTCTTAAACATTCCACCTACATAAAGTCAATAACCCAGCATCAACGTGAGAAAGAGAGTATTCCGTATAGCACTGCATTCAGACAAAGATCGCCAACACTGGATGACATAAATGTTGTTGCACTTGGCTGCTTAATTGTCAATAGAACCATAGCAGGAACAACTGGTTTGTCTCTGTTGTAGAATGTAATCTCTTACTGTTAACGCATAGCGTTCTGCGTATAGATCGTTTAGTTTCATTCACGCAGTTTTGTCCTTCTAACTTTCCACTATATCGTTTGGGATGTTAAAGCCGGCAATGTATAGTCAGTGGTATAGAGTGGCTTCAACAACCGCAGTAATGAACACCGGTTAACAGTCACTACTACCAACCCTACTGTATTATACACATACTGCATCATCATCCTTACTGTTCTCGTGGCGTGTCTGGGCGAGTTCCCTAGACACCAAATAGGTGTATAAAAACACAAAGGGCACTGCTGAACACATCTCTATCGTGTTCTCTACTTCACGGGATCAGAAACAAAGCCTGGAATGTCGGCCCGCATTACAAGTTGACATGACGTACTGTCCACTGTTTGTCGGGGCTAGCTCCAAAACAACAAGCATCAGCACGAGCACGTCCGAGTGCCGGGCTCTTCGTCGCTGTACTGGCTTTGAAACCACAAAGTTGGACCTAGGATTTTTTTGGGGGTAGGTCCAGATGCTGCAACTGGTTAACCCCAGCTACAGTACGTATCCCTTTCCTCTCACAGGGGTCCAGACTACAATTTCAATGCCGGCCCCCGGGATTGAACAGGACGACCATTGCTCAGGCTCTCCCCTCGCCCCTCCTCAAGATGCACGTGTATTCACTTTGTTTTATTATATTGTATCGTGTTGTATAATGTAATGTAATGCACATTGTAACGAGGGGACATAATGTCTGTTGTACGTACTGGTGTATTTGTTACTGTGTTGTAACATTCCTGTTTTTAGTTGTTTCTGGACCAGACTAGGGACTACGGATGTGTATTTGGTGATACTCATGTTCATTAATATGCACCGTCCCTACTCAGCCTAAACCACCAAACTACACTCTACATGTCTCTCAGGCCCAGAATAGTAAGCCATGCAACAAGTGTGTTCACCGAGACAGAGAGCACAGAGGAAGGGACCGACTGCTACAACACAGCGTCACCTGAGTTGACACGAGTTGTGCAACCACTTGCCTCGAGAAGGTTTCGGCCAAATATAGACATCGTCGTTAACAATGAACAGCAACTGTACAAGGAACAGTTGTTGGGCCTTTCTTCCACCAGTGGTAGACATAGTGTGTGTGTGTGTGTGTGTGTGTGTGTGTGTGTGTGTGTGTGTGTGTGTGCATGCCTGCGTGTGTTTGTGAGACAGAATGATAGAAAGTAAGAGAGGATAGTATGTGTGTTGGAGTCAAATCTGAAATTTTGTACATGCTTGGAATGGCT
>OMOT01009991.1:39597-55274 GCA_900312575.1 Acanthochaenus luetkenii | reverse complement strand
TGACTGTTCAGAACCAACTGTCACAAAATCAGCTTTGGTTTCAGAAAAATTCCCCTTTTTGAATGTAATCCTGCTTCAGGTGTGGTTTTGACCTCCCTCTTTATGCCACTGTTCTTTTTTCTTTTTTTCTTTCTTTCTCTCTCTTTCATTCATTTACATTTGTCCTCCATTTATTCTCTTTCTCTCCTTTCACCTGCTGCCTCTCCATGGGTTAGCTTTTCGTTGAGAAGCCTTGTGATCTCTATACAGACTTTAATGGGGTCTTTTCCCCAAAGAAGGTTGGTTGCATGGTGGAGTAGTTCCTAGTGTCATTTAGTAGTAGTACTGTGATGTGTCAGGCACTAGAGGTGTCAGCATTGTGTCGATGTGGCCATTGGAGTCCACTGTCATGAAGGAGATATTTATGCATCCCTGAACATCATTGATGATATTGATATGAAACTATAGCATCATTTCTTTACTGTTGAAAGTAGTGAAATCCCAGAAATAATGTTGTGGTGAACTGTATTTCACTCTCATGCCTCCTTCTCTGTAGACTCCACACCTGGTTAACCTGAATGAGGATCCACTCATGTCAGAGTGTCTGCTCTACTACATCAAAGATGGAATTACAAGGTAACCGAAACTTGAATCCTAACAATGAAATGCTGCAGAAGGTCTGGAAAGGTTTAGAATTCCTCTTAGGCAGAGTCTCTGGCAAAAGTACTGTATTTAATTTCTCCTTTTTCTGTTTAGCCAGAGGGACTTTCAGAGTCGGAGCCTAAAATCTGCTGTTCATCACCAACATTGTATTTGTCTCAAGTTACTTTCCTCCCCCGTTTGTCCCGTTGCTTCCCTCTATAGACTCTTGCCGTAGAGTATTTAGTTACAACCGTGACCTAGGGGGACAATAAGGAATGACAAGACCTTACTGGGCCTCAGAAGTGCTGCCTTTTCTCACAAGTAATGTTTTTAAAGGTTCAGCAATAACCCCTGCCAGTGGCTTTTTGCCAAAATGGCTGCTGATTGAATTAGCGGGCAGTGATAACTCACTCAAAATGGCTACTCTGATTATTGCAGGGTGGGCCAGGCAGATGCTGAAAGACGTCAGGACATCGTTTTAAGTGGTGCTCATATCAAAGAAGAACACTGCGTCTTCCGCAGCGAGAGGAATGCCAATGGAGATGGTGAGACACCATTACTAACAGTGTGCTTGTCTGTGTTTAGGTGGGTGTCTTTATGAGTGTACATGTACACGTGTGTTTTAACATTCTGGGTGCTCTTTAATTAACCTGTGTTGACACCAAGGAAGGAAATCACTTTCCTGGTACTTTTTTAAATATAATTTAAAGACTGATACCGTACTTCCTAGATTGGACATGCAAAAAGCAAGCCTAGGTGCTGTTTCAGTGGATTGAATGGGTGCATGTATAGACTCAGATTAATGTCCTTTGGCTAATTAATTGAATTAATCGGTACACCGTGGCATAGATATTGGTCCTTTACGATTTAACAGTTGATGTTAATGAGCTTTTCAGGAGAAGTATGAGTCATTGATTATTAATTGCTGCTCTGTTTGCTGAAGTGATCGTCATGCTGGTGCCCTGCGAGGGATCGGAAACCTACGTCAATGGCAAGCGTGTCGAGGATGCAGTCCAGCTTCGTTCAGGTGCATATTAATTGTGTTTCAGTTTGTGCTAATTCTTATCCATGAAGCCTGGAGAAGTGAATATTATATATTATATATGTATCTCCAAAAGCACAACTTCTCAGGAATAGAGAAAAATTGGCAGATTTACCTATAACCATGGATTCATGTGTGTGTGTGTGTGTGTGTGTGTGTGTGTGTGTATATATACACACACACACACACATATATATATATATACAATGCATTTTGAGTGGACTATAGGATCATGAAACTTGGTGCATAAATCTCCCTGTTTTAGTCATCAGTTACACTCACACAGTTCTACAGCTCCAATGGAATGATGTCTTTGCTTGTCTCCATGCTTATTTCCACCACACGTGTCCTCTACCTTGTTTCAGGCAACCGCATCATCATGGGAAAGAACCACGTGTTCCGGTTCAACCACCCCGAACAGGCCAGGGCTGAAAGGGAGAAGACCCCATCGGCTGAAACTCCTGTGGAGCCAGTGGACTGGACCTTTGCCCAGAGAGAGCTGCTGGAGAAACAGGGCATCGACATGAAGCAGGAGATGGAGAAAAGGTATAGGATCCAGCATATCATCTTTATTTAGATAGAAGAAAATATAAAGCCTCATGAACTATGACTAGCATCCATTTTCCAATATGTGGGGTGTCTAAACGGTGTTTTACAATACTTTTTTAACGTGTCTAGACTCACTGAGATGGAGATCTTGTACAAAAAGGAGAAGGAAGAAGCAGATCAACTTCTGGAACAACAGCGACTGGTGAGTTCAAGTGTTAAGAATCAGGCTAGAATTCAATCAAACCCATTTTATGGAATTTATGTATGTAGTCTAATGTTGCCTGTAAGAAATCATTATGCTAGAAGTTCATGTAGCCAAGTTTGTAATAACTGCAGGGTGGGTTTAATAGAAGACAAGCCTGAACTTTGATAATGCTCTTTTGAAGTTAGTTGTAATTTAAGCCAGTTTCTGGAGTGACCTGCTAGTAGTGTGATTGTTTGAGTGAAATCTAGTCTAAAGTGGGAAACCAAGTTAAAGCATGGTTTTCTATGGTTAATTATAATCGGATAGCTAGTTTTTGTTTTTTGGGACGATGGTTTCACTTGCTCCGTTGGAAGTCTGACTAGTACTAATTCTCACTCTGAGCTCTGACACTTTGAGGTTCTGTTTGTGTGTGTGTGTGTATGTGTGAATCACACTTTTACTCCTAGCGCATGTCTGTTCCTCTTGCATGGAAGTTAAAATTTACTTGTTCTGGTTTGATATAATTCACCCTTCCCATCTCCTTGATTCTTGGGTTTGACTGATTTTCTGTAGAAATTGGATTCAGTGAGAATTATATTGTAATGCTTTCCGCTATCCGAATCCCTGTTTTCACTTTTCTTGTGTCTTCTAGAGTGGAACTGAATCTTGCAAAACAGCACCATAATGTTCATTTGATATTAAGATCTAAATTGATTTCAAACTGATTTGAAATTGATCAATATCGAAACAAATACTCTTGTTTTTATAAAATGCTGCTTTTGCATGGTTCATGTTATTAGCATGTTTTCTGAGCTCATTCAGTACTGGTTCTGGACTAAGTTGCAGTGTTTGCTGTTGAGCTGGTCAACTTTGAAGTGGCTGTTGATTTACTTGGATTAGATTTCTACTCTAGTTTTCTCGCTCTGTTTTGTCCTGAGTTCTCACCTTTTCAATGCAGTTGCTGACATGTACAATGCATTGTGATAACAAAAATTCCTGCTGTAGTTTTTGAAGGATAGCGACAATGTGGTTTCTCATTGACTTCTTTGGCTACCGCCTTTTGCTAGCCTTACCTTGTGTCTTTGTAGCACACTGAGGGCATGGCTCAACAACAGAGTTATCACTGGTCGCAATTGAATCAATGAATCGCAGACCTCTTCCATACTCTGGTGGTTTTATGTGCAGAACTACAGGCATAGGTTTCTGACTCCCAATTAATATAACATGTCCAGTTCTAGTCATAGATAGTGTCATGCACAAGATTTGAAGTACCTGTTCCAACTGGTTGTGATCTGTAATGTCTTTTGTCTACAAAAAATGAGAAACTGCATTATTTTATTTTTTCAACTAACATCTTCCTTGTAGTGGATTAACACTTAACCTCACTTCTGCCTGTCGTCTCTCTACTGGCTTTTCGATCAAACTGCAACAGCACTCTTGTCCTCTAACTCACTGCTAATACTAAAGCCTCTCAAATCTTCTGGACTTCTAAAGGGGAAAAACTCCAAAATCCATCTACCTTTTTTGCATGCCGTTGTAGCACATTTGGGATCCAGCTCTCAAATATAAAAAATTTCAATTATGAAGAAGAATATCACAAAATAATACAGAGGTGCTCCAATCATCAACTGTCTCCTGTTCTGTTTATATTTTTGTCTAATCACGATAGTCATGCTTTACCTTTTTACTTTTAATATCAATATGCAACATTGGGAACTATATTGGCCTAGCGGATTTCCCCAGTTTTGAAATGTGGAAAAAATAAAAAAGTGTGCTAACATTTTGTTGGCATGTAAATGAATACAAACAATATGTGAATGTATTCATCATAAAGAGGATTTCATTCATATTCCTGTAACAATTTCACTAGCCAAAATATTAGAAAGACAAAATGAGAAGAAAGTCAATGGAAGCCACTGTCTGTTTGATTTTCATTTAAGCGGTTTTTCCTACAATTTGATTTGATCTTGGACATGTTTTTTGGGGAATGATATTGCATTTTGCTATACATCTTAAATAGTAATGATGTATGCAAAATGTTTAGATGACGTTATTACACTGTAAGAGTCATCTAGGTAAATATCCTAAATCTCAAAATCCTGACTATGAGACTCCTGTCCTGGCTCTTGGATATTATGTTCATAATCCAATTTTGACCAAGAGCGTTACTCATAATAGAAGTTCCCATGTTGCATATTCATACCTGTATTCATTCTTTCTTTTTTTTAAGCCATCCTTCTTCTCTTTGATTTCCCATTGTAATTTCTCTTTTTTGTTGGGAACCATTTGTTTTGTTTCCTGTTTTGTTTTTTCAAGGATGGCGACTCTGATAGTGGGGATGACTCAGATAAGAGGTCTTGTGAAGAGAGTTGGAGACTGATCACTTCCTTGAGGGAAAAGCTACCCCCCAGCAAGCTACAAACCATAGTGAAAAAGTGTGGATTACCCAGCAGTGGGAAGAGAAGAGAACCAGTTAAAATGTACCAGATCCCTCAGCGCCGCCGCCTCACCAAGGACTCCAAATGGGTGACCATCTCTGACCTGAAGATCCAGGCGGTCAAGGAAATCTGTTATGAAGTAGCGCTCAACGACTTCCGCCAAACACGGCAGGAAATTGAAGCGCTGGCCATTGTAAAGATGAAGGAGCTGTGCGCTAGCTATAGCAAGAAGGACCCCAACGAGCGGGACTCATGGCGGGCGGTGGCTCGGGATGTATGGGACACTGTAGGGGTTGGTGATGAGCGCATTGAGGACGTCATCACCAATGGGTCCCGAGGAGGACCCATTGTCATGGATGAACTGAAGGTGCACATTGACAAACTTGAGGACATCTTGCAGGAGGTGAAGAAACAAAATAACATGAAGGATGAGGAGATCCGTGCTCTCAGGAACAAGATGGTCAAAATGGAAAAGGTCCTTCCATTCATCACCCCAGAAGGTCAAGACAAGCCTCCCAGCATCAACACCTCTACCAGCGCAGCAAGAACTCCCAGTCCTCGAGAAGGCAAACCTCCTGTGCCTGAAAAGCCTGATGGAGAGGACGGAGAAATGCAAATGGGACAACGGGCAGGAGATGACTCAACCCTAAAACGAGGCCACATGCGTTGGATGCGTCAGGAGCAGGTACGCCTGAAGAGCCTTCAGCAGCAAGAGATCTCCAAGCAGCTCCGCAGGCATACTGGACCACATCGCTTCATACCCCCAGAAGACCGCAAGCTCCGCTTCCCCTTCAAAAGCAATCCCAAGCACCGCAACTCTTGGAGCCCAGGTACCCATATCATTATCACAGACGAGCAGGTCATCGAGCTGAAGGTGCCCAAAGAAGCTGTAGAGGAAGAAGAGGGAGAAGTCCAGGCTGAGGAAGGAGCATATTCTAGAGAAAGGATGGCCGCTTCGGTTGTCCAAGTCAGTCCTCCACTGCCAAGCCCTTCAGCCCAGCGCAGAAGCAAAGACTTAGAACAGGGTCTAAGCCAGGGTCACAGACACAACCACAGGAACAACCAACATCAGCAGCCCCATGAACGATGCCGCAGCAACTCCTTTAATCACAGCCAGCGGCCCTCTGGCTCCATGGAATCGTTGCAGCACTCCGAATTCAACAGGAGGCATTCGCAGGTTTTCTACCAGCCTCGCCACTACCAAAACCAGCCAGCACATCCCCAGCCACACCCCCAACAACAGCCGTGGCACTATAATAGCGTGCCTTATACAGATACCGGCTTCAATGGTTACCAGCAGTACCATCACACTGACCAAGCTAACCATCCAATCAACTTTCAGGCGCCTCCAAGAATGCGCAGGCAAATGTCTGCCCCCAACCTAAAAGCCAGCAGGGAGACGACAGTCTAGTTGGATATACTTGTAGTAGGCAAACGCATTACAGATCACAACAGCTCAGAATCATGTGTCAAACAGCTAGAACTGTGACTTTTGCACTTGAACAGTGTTATTGGTTGATCCAAATTTGAATTGTATCTATTATGTAAGATGGCATTTTATCATCACCATAATCTATGCCGTGGTATCAGTTGTGCTGCATCATGTGTTCCGTCAACACTTGTATTGGGAGAACTGTCATAAGGAATTGAAGCCAGCAGATGATGAGGGGACTTGTTTTCAAAAGAGACATGCCTGTTCTGTATATTTTGCAGCAGGTGTGAGAATTCATCAATCATGCTTTGATTTGCCAAAACATTTTCATGGTTGAATTTCTGAGTTTACATCTTTACCATTTTAGCATTGATTTATCATGAATGTTTTGAGCCATTATCAAAAACATTAAAAGTGCCCTATAGTCATCAAAATTGTGGTAGCTCAAGGTAAGAACCGAAAACGCCCTACATTTCTTTCTGTCTGTGTTCTGTGTTCTGTGATTGAATGTTGAGGTAAAGGAATCGTTTTCCCTTCTGTCCAATGGAAATCTTCATTGGCCTAGATCTGGAATCAAGGGGCCAGTACATTTTAAAATTAATTATAGCGTAGTCCATTACGTGCCTGGCGTTTGAATGGCGACTGAAACGGTGGTAAAAGAAAGTGGTATTCAAAAAGTGCCTTTGATTCATTAACACCATTAACCCTGCTGTGCATGTACAGTTCAATCAAATTATGTCTTCAGTTTTTCCTTTCCCTTCCTTTTGATCCAGTTCTTAACATGTACTTTTGGAAATAATACACAGGTTTTGACCTACAATTCACAAAAGAAAACTATCTACCATGCCTAACTAAAATGAACTTTTTAGTAGTAACATACTGATTTATTTGAATTCTAAATGAATTAAGAAGCCACTTAGTTGCTTGATTCCAAACTTCTTCTTATTTTTTTTTCCTCCAAGTATGTGACTGCCACCCTACAGACACTATTTTGCACTTCAAGCCATGGATAAGCTGTATAATCAGTTATTTTATCAATACACAAATATATAGTTTATGTTGAGCAATGCATTATACACATACGTTCTTGAATTTGTTGTATTTTTTTTTTAAGTTCCTTTTTTTCAAACTACCACATTTTATGTGTTGGTATATTTTCCAACTGAGATGTTTTCATTAATGCCATGATGCTAAGTTCTCCCTAAAATCCCCCATGAAATGAAAAATGGTTAGCTGAGTACCTAACCATGGTGACTCAGGGGATGACACAGGCCAAACAATTAACAAAAACTATGCCTGTGTGAAAGTTGCACTCAAACCAGTCCAAGATATCTTCCTGTAGAAACCACACATCATGGACTGAGCTCTTGATATCTGTTTCTTGTGGTCTTAAAAATTACATTTTGGTTTTGTGATTCACTGAGTAAGCACACGGAGTACAGCTTCTCTGGAGTGGATGTCCGACAGGGTGTTGTCATGGTTCCCAAAGACTCGCCTTAAAAAATGTTGGAGGGAGGACAAAGAATTGAAGCTTTTGCATTCTGTTATTCATGAGAAGTATCCGTGTCAAATTAGATTGTGAGGGCTGCCTCGTTTAAGTTGCATCAAATGCCACATGTCCATACAAACTAGATGGATCTATCAGAGTAAGATAAAGTCTATGAATCAGTCGCCCACGTCCGCCTGTCAATCTGTCTTATCCTTGCTGCTTTCTTGGCTTTAAAAGAACCCAGTGATTATAACAGTTTCATACCAGTTGACCTTCAACCCCTTTTAGAGAAACAAAAAGGCACTCGGCAGTATTGCCAGATACGTTTGAGGACTATCAAAAAGTTAAACTCTGGTTCAGAATGATTAAATGATTTTCTATCTTAAGTTTTGACGATAGTGTATATTCTGCCTTACTATGTTGTAACACAAACCAAATGTTATAATGATATATACACCCGACGCTGTTCTTTCAGCTCATCTCTTTATGACTATCTTTGCATGCCATAGTTTACATTTTTTTCATGCCCCAATAAGCGCTCCATTAGAGAATGTTATGTAACGCATGCACTGGTGCTGACAGCTACCAGGTACGCTGGAAAAGTATGCAACATCAAATGGACAATGTACAGTATACTGTTTTGAAATATACATATATGTCTGTGTTAGATCTCAGCTCTAAGTGTCTGTTGAGTGTTGTTCTCTGTCTACTTTCTGAATCTGCAATATCAAGTGCCTCATTGTGGCTGTGTACCAAGTTAATCGAGCACTTTGTGCAAACATACCTATGTGAACTGTATTGTTAGAAAGTAAAAAAAAAAGGATATATTGAATCCCTGTATTGCTGGAGGTTTATTTTCAAAGTATGACTGAAATAAAATGACATGTTCCAAATGCAGTTATTTGTTATATATAGTGTTCATTTTTTATCTGTCAGTGAAGCAGTTTAGAGACCGTTTGAATTTGATCTCTGCATGCATGCACTATACAAGGGTGACACAGTTGCAGAGAAGAGTAGACAATTTGAGACGCTCATGTCAGGATAAACATGTATGCAGCTTGAATTAACAGTTTGTATTACTGCCTCCAAAAATATCCTTAATTTAACACTAGTATTTATGATTATATTGACAGAATTGTATCGAAGTGGTAGAAATGTTATGATATAACAGTCTTTTGTCATTACTGTAATCAAAGACCACAACATGACAATTTCTCATGAGCACACTTACATCATGGGATGGGGATGAAAGTTGGATTTTCTTTGTCATTTATACCTCATTATTACAATTTTCAAGCAATACATTTTCATTTCATCCTAGTAATTTTCCATAGATTCTAGCAGATGGATGCATTTAATTAAAAAAAATTGGATTTCAATAGGGTGTTCGAATCAGGTTGGCTGATTCAGAGAATTCCTATGTAGCATTGTCCCTAGTTTGCATTTAGCTTGTTGGTAGGGTTAAAGCAGGGAGGAGGTTAATGGTGTATGAAAAGGCTGCATTGTCTTCCCAGAAGACACTGAACAAACAGGATGAGGTCATCGGGGCCACAGCGCTGATGGCGCCCCTCATAGCATTACACTCAATGCAGCGTCTACCAGCACCTCTCTTCTTCCACTCCGGACATATCCCTCAGAGTACATGATGTTGTTTATGAATCTAGTCAACTGAAAATGAAGAGTTCATTTCCAAAACGCTGTTGTACTCATTTGTGGTTGAAAAAATCATTAGCTAAGTTGATCATTCAATCTGTCATTACATCATCTTAAGACTTAAGCTACCCGCTATTCTTCACAAAGTACAATTATTTCCTTTAATTTTGTGTTAGATCTCACTTTTTTTTCAAATGGATATCTCATTTTGGAACAAAACTCATATATATTTCTGCTGCTTTAACCATTCAGTTTCAGGGTTACAGGTTTTTATGATAGATGAGGTTATTGGTGGCATGCAATATTTATATCCTCACCACAATTATGTTATTAATTGAAAATCTATAACCCCCAACTGGCACTGCATTTTACACATGCAGGGTTGTACAGGTCTAGAGAAGTATAGTACAAAATGTACACTCCGGTTAAAATTTTCATTGCACATTTTATGTAATTGTAAACCCACTGTTACTTCACATATTGTTCTATTTGTTGTGATCTTAAGCCTCAGACTGATTTGATCATGTTGCCCGGCTTCTGTGAGCCTGCATTACTTTGAACACTGACCAAAGTCTTCACATTTAGCGTCGAAATTAAAAGTCTGGATGAAGTATAGCATTTCAAAATGTAAGATGTGTAGGAACGCTGAACACGAGCTGGAAGGTGTGTACTGATCGCTGTGTGGTGCTGATGGCCAGCTAGGCTTCTCTCCTGTTGTTGTGGCTGATGGCCGGTTCTCCCTCTGTGTTGCTGTCCAGGTGTACGAGAGCAAGTTGCAGGAGCTTCAGAAACAGGTGGAAACCCGTTCGCTGCTGGCCGAGACACCCGATGAAGAAGACGAGGAAGACGAGGAAGAGGAGGAAGGTGTGTTTATTATTCAGCAAGCTTATGTCCTGCAAATGGGATTCTTCAATGCAGATATTACACTTTGTCAAGCTGAAATTCAATACAAAATAGGCCAAATAAAAAGTCATATTTCAAATGTTAACGACTATTAAGAATGACAAATCTCCTCTGACGTCTATATTGTTTTATTTCACATTTTCTGTCCAGAGCCTAAACTACTGGGATGTGCGTACAGTATTTTCTCTCTCATAAACATCAAAGGAAGTCATATCACATGACACTTAATTCAGTATAATGAAAAATCATTAATATCACCATACTAAGGCATTCAGTCCATCCAGGCAATTAACATATCCTCTAACCCCCTTAAAAATGAAACACACACTACTAACGTAACTACTGCTAAGTACTACACACACATTTTACTGAGGTCAAAGTAAGTGTGTGTGTGTGTTTATGTTTATGTTTATGTGGATACGCATCATGTTAAATCCACATCGGCACCACCGTCTCTTGTCCCCCTGCAGTGCCGTGGACTCAGCATGAGTTTGAGCTGGCTCAGTGGGCGTTCAGAAAGTGGAGGTACCATCAGTTCACCTCCCTCCGTGACCAGCTGTGGGGAAACGCCGTCTACCTGAAGGAGGCCAACGCCATCAGTGTGGAGCTAAAGAAGAAGGTAAACAACATTCCATTTGAATGCATGCACTGAAATATAATAATAAGTGAAAGTTTAGCATTAGGTAACGTTACGTGTTTTGTCATTTAAGAGGTGTAAGCATTGTGTCTATGACGGTCATGGATACAGACAACGCCATCGTCACTTGTTTACAGTCCAGTCTTGGACAACATCATCGCTACTGAGTGACATAGAGAACAACAAAACGTATTGATGATCTCATTCATTATATTGGAATAGTGATGATTATTGTAAGATAAGATTAAACTTTATTGATCCCCGTGGGAAAATGCGGTCGTTGCAGCAGCAGCTTAAGTAATAGGACTCAGCAGGGAAACAGACAAATATAATATAAGCACAAAAATAGAATAATAATAAGCTACCTGTATTAAAACTGTAGAAACAGTAAAGCAATCAATATAATAATAGAATATAACAGTTTAATAAAAAGTGTGTGGATGTGTGATTAAGCATGCTTGAGTAGTTGGGTGCGTCAACCGTCATTATAGATAAAGCGTTTCAGTAACTGATATTACAGAAGATATGAAGAGGTTTGCGTCATTTCTGATTGTATTGAATAGCACAGCGTTAGACCTACAGAGGTGCATCGGCCTCACAGCCGTCCCACATGGGGCGTTGGGCTCTTTGCCTGTAAAGCATGACGACGGCATTATGTGATCTGCTGACCAGAATCACTAAACGCTCGCCCACGTGATGACGTCACGAAGGGCGGCACAAGGTTGTTGCTGTTCGGCCCAGATCGATGCTTGTGCTCTAATTAACGGGACATTCAACTCAAAGCATATGTTTGAGATAATGCAGGAGCCGGCCCTTTAAATCATCCAGGTCGGGTTGTGATTTAAAGATGAACAAATGGCATTTGTTGTCAATCAAAGGCTAGCAGCCCTAGCCGACCTGTGCTCAGTCTGTTATGGTCCACCTTCGCCATCAGGAGAGCATTATGATTTATATTCTGATTATAGCTGTATCGATTGGTAGGCGCAGGATGATAGATATTGGAGATGGGTCCTCTGTCACGTAGATGTTTTCACGGGGGGTTTATTTATCTTCAGGTTTCTGCCCATCTATTATTTATATCCAGTGTTGTTCTTCGGTTGAGCCTATTGTCTCCCCACTGGACATTGCGCAGAGAAAGGCACAAAATGGAGGGAGGTATGGATTTGTGTGACCTTTCAGCCTTGGTGTCTACAGTGATTAAGAGCCCTACTGCAAAGGACCGTGAACCCTGCAGCATCTCCTGTGTCTTTGGATTGACAACAAAGATGGATTATAATGATTTATGCTTGTTTTGGGTTTTTTTCTTGACTTGGCTTTTTAAAAACTTTCCATTCATTCTATTCCTCCACCTCCCCCCTTTTCCCATCCTCCAGGTCCAGTTCCAGTTTGTCTTGTTGACGGACACACTTTACTCCCCGCTGCCCCCTGAGCTCTTGCCCCCAGAGCCAGAGAAGGAGCGCGACTCCAGGCCTTTCCCCCGTACTGTGGTGGCCGTGGAGGTCCAGGACATGAAGAACGGAGCCACGCACTACTGGTCCCTGGAGAAACTCAAGTAAGGCCCAGACCCTACCTTAAACTAGTCCTGGATTTAGTTACGTTTGTTTCAAATTGCAATATTGAGTCGTACAAGTGCAGCGTGTCATCCATTACGCAACGGTCACTGCAGTCCACTTTTGCTCAAATGTCGTTAAGAACTCTTGAATCTCAAACAGCCTTTTGCCAGATCATTTTTCATGCTTTCTGCTGGTCGAAAAAATAAAATAAAACATGTCCAGCCCTAATGGAGCAGCACTGCAGCAGCGCTACATTAAGCGTTCAATAAATTGTGAGACTTTGTGGCGACATCTGTAATTGTGCATGGCTTCTTTTTCTTTTTTTTTGGACCTCTCATAGCAGCATCCCTCCTGTGACAGCTGTTACGTGAGCTGCATATATCTCGTTGTGCTTCTCGTTAATGCAAAGTGCACTGTGCTGTCATGTGCAGGCAGAGGCTGGACCAGATGAGAGAGATGTATGACCGCGCTGGAGAGATGGCCTCCTCAAACCAGGAAGACGGCGAGGGCACTCTGACAGGAAATGACCCCTTCTATGACCGCTTCCATTGGTTCAAACTAGTGGGGAGGTATGTAACACAAGAACAGAGGGAACAAAACATATACACCTCATTATACACCACCAATTATAGTTTTTTATGTCTGAGATCAAAGTGGCTGGTTTAGTTTTTGTGGCGTACTCTCATGTGATGTGGTTTCACTCAGGTGTCTAGGGAGCTTTCGTGAATCATGCATAGAATGTGTCTGTATTTACTTGCCTTCCTTTCCATTATTCATTTTCATGGTCCAATACTGTTGCATTGATTCATTTTTTGTCATTAGAGCCATATGTTTCAATTATTTCACATATTTTGGTTTTTCATGTCTGATGTTCGCACATTACTCATGTATCTCCTTTTCATTTTTTTGGTTCTAGTTGTGTTCATTGTTCGATTTTTCATATGTGATTTTCATGTAGTGGTTTTTGATTTCATTTCATTTGTCAATGTTCTTTTATGTACTGAGGTTCATTTTTTGTCGACATCATGCTTTAAATTGTGTTTTTGCTTCAATAACATAGTATATACTGTGTCATTTTCATTTATGATTCATATAATTTTGCTCTGTCTTAATACAATACTTGTGTTGAGATCATCCTGCATATAAATTAATACAAAAGCTTGTTAACAACATAGTGGATTTGGATCATGTAGAAATTGCATTTTGTATTCTATCTTTTAGAATATTGTAATGTAATTGTAATGCTTTTACAGTGGCATTTCACTTTGGTTCAAAATGTCCACGTTTCAATAGACTGGTGTGACTGCTGTAATACTCGCTCCTTAGAAAATGAATTCTTCACTGGTATATGTGGATTTTCTTTCTGGCTCATTGCAGCGATAATTGGAAACCGGTCAAATTGTTTCTTGAAAAGGTGAAGAAAAAACTCTCGATTGACTGGCTTTAGCTAACTTTCATAATATTTTCTGCAGGTACTAAAATGTTAGCGTGTGCCATCGTTACTGATGAACAGGGCAGCCAGTGTTTGGTGGTTGATTGAGGTTGAATTATTGAACTATTAACTATAAAAAGGATATAATTTGTAGGAAAACTATGAATCTTACACCAAAGTGAAATATCACTTCTAAGCCACACTTCATGAGCTGCAGTGATTTATGTAACTGTCCAAACTCTTCTGTAACTCTGTTGTTACCTTTACTTGGTCCTTGCCACTGCTCCCAAACCAAACCCCGCCCCCTCCCTCCGCACCCTCAGCTCCCCCATCTTCCACGGTTGCGTTAATGAGCACCTGGCTGACCGCACGCCCTCGCCCACCTTCTCCACCACCGACTCGGAGATCACAGAGCTGGCGGACGAGCGCCAGAGCGAGATGTCCGACTTGATTGACGACGAGGCGTTTGTGGACGACACCAGCTCCGACGCCGGCACGGAGGAGGGCTCGGATATCTTCAGCGATGGCCAGGACCCCTTCTACGACCGCTCCCCCTGGTTCATCCTGGTGGGAAGGTTGGTGACTGGCCATGGCATCCCCTCGGCCTCCACACACAGGCTGGGGCAGGAGTTTGGGCGGGTGCTGGCTTGGTTTAGTGTACTTTCTTCATTTGCACACATGTAGAAGGGGCTAAAAACACAGAGTTAACGTAACATGTGCCATTTGGTGGATGCTTGTATTATTATTTTAATAGTGTGAAGAAGTGTAGGATGAAACAAAATGAAAAATGCAGGAAGAGGAGGGAAAAAAACTTTTCTGCAGATAAGAAAAAAAACGTAAGTGGCTTATAAAACCTTGAGCATAACATTTTACACAAATATGTATTTTGGACTACAATACGGTACATCATGCAAAACAGTGGTGATAAACGTTTGAAATAGGATTCATAGATTAATTTCAGGCCATGCAACTGGAAAGTCAGAAGCTGAGAGATATGAGCAAACAAGTATATCAGAGAATCACAATCCCCTCCGCAGGGCAGGAATCATTCAGTCACATCTCCTATTCATTGCAGCTTTGACGCGATAAATTAGAACAGTTTTGAATTGAATATGATTAGCCCTACTTCTGTTAGGACGGGCCTACTTTGTGTGAGTTGCATTTAATTTCGAGTCGGTTCCAAAGGAATTGAAAAGCCAGCATCCTTTTCTCTCCACCTCCTGCCAGCATGGTGTTTCCTCCCCTGCCACCATCGCTGACTGTATTAACTCCCATCTGTGTGTGAAGTATTTGCTTTGACAAAGTTGATTAGCTGTCTGTCATTTTCGATGTCAGTCAAAGTTGTTTTTCCATAATTTGAACCCTGTTTGATTTTCTAT
Organism: Acanthochaenus luetkenii; assembly: GCA_900312575.1. NCBI lineage: Eukaryota > Metazoa > Chordata > Actinopteri > Beryciformes > Stephanoberycidae > Acanthochaenus > Acanthochaenus luetkenii. The sequence goes on along the minus strand of OMOT01009991.1, from coordinate 39,962 downwards.
TTTGATTTATTTAAATGCTGGTTCAAACATTAGTTGTTTTTTTGTGCCTTTTTAGCACTGTACTTGGAATGTATTAACAGCCACATAATCATGCTTGCTTGTCGTACATTTGTTTCACTACAAAGCTAAGAAGAAATGGCGTGCTGTAGCAGCATTTGACATCACAGCAGACCTTGTGTCCAGCCTTTAGTGTGTAAACGTCATAGCTCAGTAATAAACACAACATGCCAGTCCCAGAATAACACGGCAGATCGATGCACGCTTCAACCCAGCCAGACTCCCTGCGCTGCGGTCTTAAACAGCCGTAGCTCGCTACCTGCGTCAGCGTGACTTCAGAGATTTGGCAGAGTGATATCTCTCCTCCG
>OMOT01009991.1:6942-20063 GCA_900312575.1 Acanthochaenus luetkenii | reverse complement strand
CTCCTTCCTAGAAGACATCAGAAAGGTAGGACACATCACTGAACATGTGGGACAGTTTAAAAACACGGAACGTTCGAAGCTTGGCGAGAGATGAAAAATGATGCTCCTAGATCAGTTTGAAACTATGATCACAGACATTCCATACTCGGGCACATTATTTTATTATATCTGACTGATGGGTTTAATTTGTTTGTTTTGTCCAGGCCCTCTATGCCTCTAAGATCATCTCCTACGCCCAGGGTTTCATGCTCCTCCGACAGGCAGCCAAGGACTTTGGCTGGTCCCTCAACTACGGTGCCATCGCCCTGATGTGGAGAGGAGGCTGCATCATCCGAAGGTACAGTGAACCTTGTGTTTCCACAGTTTGTCCTGCTGCTGCCTTGTGCAACCTTCTGTCAACAGATCTTTCACATTGATGTTGTTGAAACTGTGGACGTGCGTCCTTGAGATGGCTCGATGAGTCCCAATGTTATTTATATTTTAGGCACTTAGCCGACACTTTTAATCCAGAGAAACTTACAATAAGTGCAACAGTAGAACAACCTCAAATTCCTCGATCACCACTATTGCAAGCAACCAACAGTAATGAGGGCCTTAGTGCCCTGACAGTATTCCTGTGACCACAGCATGATCGTGTAAGAGAGAACTTAATAATTAAGGGGGAGTGGGGATATTTTTTGTTGTGTTTTACACTTCACTTTATATTTTATTGCCATTATGTTATTGCTAATTTTATGTACATACCAATGACTGGATCTTTTGTTTTTGTAAGACCAAAGGAGTAGGATGACTCAAAATGAAGGGTAGCAGGCCGACCTCTTGCATGAAATGAGTCCAAGAAAGATCCAATGTGTATCCTTACAAAGGACGTAGCTGCTCTATTCTCTTGGTACTGACTTGTAATTCTGGAATGAGAAAGCTGCATGATAGAACTAGTGTTCTGTGAGAGAAGAATGGGGAAATTCAGAAACTGGTTGTCTGTGCGCAACCTGGCAGAGATGTTGCATAAACTTAAAACAAACAGACTTCCTCCAGTGTGCAGCAGATATCTATCTTATCTATCTATGGCATTTTGCTTGTTTAATGGACACTTGGTTACAGTTTGCAGGGTTAAATTGAATTGCATGTGTTTTTGTTTTTACATGTCGCACAATGTCATCTAAAGATGGGGACAATCCTTTTTGAACACAACCTGGACAAAGATTCCTTTGTTTTATTGTTGCATAATGCTGCGCTTCCCCCTCCCACAGTGTCTTCCTGGGGAAGATCAAAGCGGCATTTGACAGGGACTCTGAGCTGCAGAGTTTGCTGCTGGACAAGTTCTTCAGTTCTGCCATACAGGACAGCCAGGTAGGGGGAAGGAGGAAGTGGTGCAAGGCCAAACTGCAATAGCCACATTTACAAAGACACAAAAGCAGTTTCCTCTTAAAGGAATGGAATGAAGCCACAGTACCACTAAATGACTTAATAGTCTGCTGTTTTAAGGCAGGTAGTTCTCCATCTGACGTTGAGTCACTTTCTTTTGGGTTGTACCAGTTAAGAAAGGTCACACAATCCAATTCAATCATTGTTTGTGCCTTGTGTCCACCTCGTCTAAATTGCTCTTTGGTCTCACTAAAACAACTTCATTAAATGTTTGTCCGTGAAGCTGTCATTGGCTGTACATCTGACCGTGTGTTTTATTTGTCCCCACTCTTGCTGTAGGAGTCGTGGCGCAGGACAGTCTGCACTGGAGTCCAGCATGGCATCCCCATGCCCTGTTTCACCACAGCTCTCTCCTTCTACGACGGTTACAGACACGCAACGCTGCCGGCTAACCTCCTCCAGGTAAGACGCACTCACTCGACCCCATTGAACATATGGCAAAGTCTACAACTATGTTTGGAGCTAGTGGGCTATTCAAGAACTCTGCAAACCAGGAAATGTGTCGTATTATTGTTTCATCAGCATACAGAGGAAGTGGCTCTCTCAGAGGTTTTAATGTTCTCTCTTTCCCTAGGCCCAGAGAGACTACTTTGGAGCCCATACATATGAACTGCTGTCAAACCCCGGGCACTTCATCCACACCAACTGGACGGGCCTCGGTGGAAACGTCTCCTCTTCCTCCTATAACGCCTAGGGAGCATCTCCGCATCACACACAAACGAGACGGAACACCAAGGACGAGCGGAAGTTGTTACACATTCCTTCTCCATAACCGAACCTGACTAAGACCCAGACCACCTTAATCAAACTGTTACCCCCACTGAAAGATTTGAAAAGTATTGTTGCAGTTATCATGACGTGGAATCATAGTATACGTGTGGTAAACTCGTCCCCCTGAGTTAATTGAGTGTTTTTGTGTAGGGACTATGATCACAGTCACAAACGAGTGTTTACTCCAACCATGGGTGGATCCAAGCTGGCTGTCAGGCTAATGTTCACGAGTGTAGGCCCCAGGGTTCACGGTGTCAACACTGGATTAACATGAACCATTGCACTATTATGTATTAGGCTAAATAAAGATTTCAATCCCTTTATAATAAGCTTGTGTGGTCCTTACTCTCCAGCCAGGCGCCGAGTGTGTCGCGCTCCTCCAGCCTTACCCGGTGTCTGCCAATACATGTTTGATGTATGTATGATCGTGTAGTAACACACAATCTCAATTAGTTACATTTAAAGTCTCATGTACACTGGCATATGATTAGCGCTGTCCTTTCAGGCGATGGCCAGTAGGTGGCACTAAGACACTGACGCATGTTCCTTGACACAGAATTGTAATGTAATTATAATGAAATGAATGTGGCTACACTGAGGAGCCGTCTGCCGTTTCTGTGATACGAGGGAAATATACAAATCCACACTCCAGTAAATGGAGAGTTGGTGCCTAATGTCTGATCAACTTTGGATCATGTTTGCCTGGTGACACTAAAAGACACACGATCTGTGGACTGGACAGTGAAGTTGGTTTTGGACCACACTGTTCTGACAGTGGAGATTAATGCATAGACCTAAATGAGTGGCACACTGCCACTTTTGACAAAGACAAAGAGGTCTGAAAACAGAGCAGTCGGCCGTAGCTGGAGTCAACAACCTGTCGAACCAGTTCAGTCTGCCCAGCCAGTTCAGTCAGAAAATAGATCATCTCTTGATGTTGACTGGTGTCGATGGCAATTGGCAACTATTCGGCATGTTGTTGTATCGAGCAATAAAAAGGGAACAACTGAAGAAGCGATTGCTCCTGTGGTGGAAGCTTGGCCTTTAGTGTACCACTTTCCACGTGGCCCTGCCCGGCCTCCTCTCCACTGCCTGGTTGAGGGATTCTCCTCGGTAATAAACGTGCCGGCTCTGCTTTCACACCCCACTGCAGCAGGACGTTGTGACTGTGTGTTACTCCTGAACCTGCACCATAAACACACCTGCTGCCCCTGTAGCTCTGCTCTTTGCGAGGTCTGTGTTTCAGGAGACCGTGTGACTCCTCACGTCAAGACCTTTGATCCTGAAGGTGCGTTTCCACTGATAAGCTCGCTACACACACACACTCGAGAGTTATCAAAGCTCCGGCCCCCAGAGACACTCTACCCACGTCTTTGCCGCTTTGATTCATCCCGTTGGTTAACACGCCCCTGCCTCGCTGAACGACGTAACGCTGGTCATTCTGCTCTGGAACATTCTCTACAAGTGGGGCCTTGTATTCTTAATGAGGGCTAATGTCACACGGAGGTCGCATTAGAGCACAAGAGGCTGCTACAGCCGAGCGGGTGATGAGTTCATCCTCGGACAGCAGGTGAACAGGCAGTAAGGGGACACCAGACGTACATCCGAGGCCTTCTGCACCCTGCATAATGGAGGAGGGAGCGACTTCCATCAAGACACACAAATGCTCCACTTCCTGTGTTTCTGGACTATTCTGCTTGTGTGGTGCGCACAAGATGCAGTGTACAGCAACACCTGAATTATACGGTTTCAGCAATTCAGAGCAAAACCAAATAGGCTGACTAAGCTCTGGTTCAAACCCCCTTCAGAATATTACATCACTGATGATGCCTGTACATTCTGATCTTCAGCAGCTACCACATACTGGTCATCATGACTGTGCCAGTGAGTCTAGTCCACCTGGTTCCAATCAATTGGTAACTGCAATTTCTATGTAGCCTATCAAACCAGTTTGACTAAAATGACTTAAAATGAAGAGGCACAGCTCAAGGAATCAATCGTTTTTCCACGTGACGCACATTTGCCATTTGTTGGATGCTTTTATAAAAAGCGCCTTACAGTATCACAAGTGCCTATGTATTCAGCATGGGTGACCCCGGTGGGAGTCGACCCCCTAATCTCAGCTGTGTTGGTGCCATGTGTCCCATTGAGCCACACAAGACCTAAGACAGTCAGGGACGGGAACCCAGCCCTCAGTCTACACTTCTGCCTCACTGCCTAGTTGTATCACCTGCTGCCTCAAGGAGTTTCAGGGTATGGAGCAGCTGCTTTTCATTCTAGCCATCTAATCTGGTACGATTTTACATCTGGGACGCAAGGTGACTGCAATGAACTGCATTTTACAACCCGGTAGGACAGAAAAGAACGAGGAGGCTTGAAGACCACTGGTATAAAACAACAAGGTTGAACGTAAGTTTCTCCTCCACTAGGAGTTGGCTGAGGAGCAGAGGAGCTTTTAGGAATGAATGGGCTACCGTCTGGGTACATGGGTCCAGGGAAGCATCTCCACGAGGAGCTGGAGGAGAGGTCCCTCAGACGTCGCATCTCGTCCCGGGACAGATCGCCCTGTAGGAGCTTCTTCTGGAAGACCTCAACCTGCTAGTAGTGGGAGAAAGCACAGCAATTCACCGTTTGCAATCCCACGTTAACCGCAAGCTGAAAATAAAATTACTATTTCTAAAAGGGTCATTTGTGATCCAGCACACTATGAAAATTGTATGGTCACTATATGTTGTTACAGCAGCTCCCACGTCCGTAGTGCTTGTTCTTTAGCTTAGTGCTTATTTCCCCTAGGGGATCAATAAAGTGCAATCTAATCTAATATGGTAAATCGTTACCCTCGGCCGTGCATTAATTTAATTTGTTGGCACAGATTGTTACCCTCAGCTATGTATTTATTTCATTATCATCCATTAGCTTTTCTCTATGAAGACCAAGAATGTTGCTGACATATTACTTTTTTACATATCAAGCTCCTACAACAAACACCAATCTCACATTTTAACCCATTTGATGGTCTCACCAGTAAAAAGGCCCTTTTCACAACAGTTCAACAAGTGAAGGTACAGGCTCTGGTTGAGGACATGCAGCAGGGATGCATAGTAAAAATATACAAAGAGTAGCATTTATTTTTGGCCTTTGACTGGATATCCCAACAGCGGGACAAACAGTTTCAACTTAAGACTGGCGTCGGGGGACCCAGTCCTGTATTTAAATGGTTTAGAACCGGACTACGCCCACAGAGGATTTTCATGCAGACCATAATGATCACCCTCCATCAGTGTACCAACACATCGGCACAAAAGAAAAGCAAGAATTCCCTCACCACTTTAGAAACACAAAGGTTATGACATTACAATGAAAAAAGCAGGTTCAGCCTGAAATGTACAATTTAGAAGTCTTCTGTCCCAACACTTTACAACCAGATGGCCAAATAGCAAACTACACCTACTAACCAGACAGCACCAATATTGCAAAGTGCAGCACTTTGTAACCTGGTCCTTGCACCAAGGTGGGGACGAGACATATCCAAAGAAATCTGAACAAGCCACTCCACTGACAGCGCTGGGATTAATCCATTTCCTTGGCAGTAAGTCAGAAGGTGGGGCTCAGTGCAAAGCACAACGCCATCAAACTACACCGTATCTACATTGAGAGAACCACATGTGATTACAAATTGTTTTATTTTACTCTTGTAGGACTAAAAATAATTTAATATAAATACAGAAAGTGGGAATTCCTGCATGTTCAATCAACAGTTTCTTCTTTTCTTTTTTAAAGTCGCAGCAAGATTGACTCAACTTTTACACATTTCAACCACTTTACAATCAAGGTTACAAAATAATTTTAAAAAATCCCTGCCTTCCTGATTCAAGTTGTACATAGTGACCACAAGAAAAGGAAACCTAATTGGTAAAAGGTCAAAATTACAATTATACCAGTAATAGTTACAGTTGTCAGTGGCTGTTATTAGGACAAAGCATTTACCAACACAATCTGAGATGAACACCAGGTCTCGTTAAAGAGTTTAGGAGAACAGACAGAAAAGCATGATCATTGCCATAATGCAGGTAACTACAACTGCAGGTGTTCCATTTGTTCATTTGAAGGTATAGACAAAACACCTCATCCCAATTAGGTATGGCCTGCTCTACATTTCAATATGGTGCGGTCCGAGGGTTCTTGCTAGTACGGTGAAGAGGATCCTTTTCAGGATTAAGGCATTTATGCAGCATATCCATTGTTGGCTTGAGCTGGGCCACCCAACAATGCGCCACACTCCCGTCTTCAGCTCCTCCAAAATTGACTCCGATCTGGATTCGGACGAAAACCTGGGCTGGCCGTGTCCAAGGTCCCTATACATGCGAATTAAAGTGTTGGCAGTTCAATTAATTCGTGCAAAAGTAAAAAATAAGTCACTGGTATTAAACCTAGTCAAATTCAGTTTTATTTGGAGACTTCCCTTTGATTCACAAAACATAGAAAATGCATTCATAACCACTTCAAACTCAAACGTTCAGTGGGGACTTGTCAAACACTCGCCACTTCAACCTCTTGAGGTCACACTGAGCTCACTTGCACCCTCCATACTTTCAAGCTCCCCCAGTGTTATTCCCACACAGACTTCACCGGCACCATGTCACATTTTCACACAGAAAAGGGTGGTAACAAGGAGAAAATAAAGCACACACCATACACGGCATTCACAGCAAATCAGACAGCAAGAAAAAGCTATGAGAGGATACAAATACTCATAGCATTTAACATTTTATGGTGTTTTTTAAAGATTTAAGCTCGATGAAAAATAATTAGTGAAGGGAAAGACCTTAAGGATCTCGATACGCAATAAATGTCCTCGTGATGGTGATTAGGACACACTCGTACTTGCTTCTTCCTCTCACACTCGCACAAAGCCACAAGGATCTTCTCAACTCTCGCAGGCATTTGGAGCTTTCAAAAAAAGGTGCACAAACAGTCCTTTTCACACGTGCGCTTTCATTTTGCTCTCCCGTTCGCTCACCCAGTCTCTCACTCGGTCCAACACCAATCCCACTCATTGATCTCAAAAATGTATATATCCATGAAAAGGGGAGAGGAAAAAAAGACAACACCCACCGTCTAACACAGTATATGCAGAGTGAAGCTGTGTTCTTTGATGGCATAGCATTTACACATGGGAAGAAGGGAATTGATACCGAGAGCTGTCGAACATTGCTGCCCATGAGGCGCTTCCTCCCGGGAAATTGGAAAAGAGTTGGTGAACTGTAGAAGAGATTTTCATGAAGGCGGTTCCATAGAACGTCAAACAAAAAAAAACAAAAGAAAATACAATCAACTGCATACAGATTAAACTAGATCAAGCCCATTTCACAACTGGCTGAGGGGGGCTCTGGAGATACTCGTGCATGGTTCAGAAATATATACCTTGCATGCACAGTCATATCTCAACGTAACATTTTCTCAAAAACTAAAAGGTAGTGTTGCAGTTTCCATTAACAAACTTAACACTTCACCCATTCAATGCTTGGCTATATAATTAGTCACATATAAGTATAAATGTTCTCTTCAACAAAATGAAAGGCAATATATTTTTTAAATAACAACAGGGACATGAGATATGACTAGAGTTTCCCCCCCCCATGGTATACTTACCAGATTAGCCTAATAGCAACAAAAAAGACCAACTCAAGCGCTCTACATTCCCCAACTAGAAGACTTAGACTCCATAGAGGTGCCGAAGCCAGAGCTGAAGCCAGAGCTGGAGGCAGCGTTAGTGCCTGCAGCCCAACCAAGGCTAGCTGAGGTGGGGCTGCTGTAACTGGTGCTGGTAGAGCTATAGGTCTGGTCTCGGGTTGTTGCGGCTGTGCCTGTTGCAGCGGTCTGACCCTGCTGGTTAGCCAGCATGCCCATCATGCCCCAACTGCTTTGCAGCGCTGCCTGGGCAGCAGCCATCATTGCTGGGTTAAGACCAAGAGCCCCAAAGTTAACCCCAGTGCTATTGCCCCCTAGCCCGCCGCGATTGCCATAAACCTGACTGAGCCCACTAACCCCAAACCGCCCCCGATCCATCATTTGCCTACTATTATTGTGTTTAGGCTCAGCATTGGAGATGTGCACGCTGACACCCTTGATGATTAGGTCCTCTCCACACAGGGCTTGGGCGACCTAGAGAAAGAAGTGAGGAAGAGATGATCACTGCAGCCATTATTATGCTCTCAACTGACATTCACACTGACGCTTATAGAGAATCTTACCTGGTCATCGGCAAAAGTTACAAAGGCAAACGCCCGGAAGGGTTTGGGGATGAAGACATCCGTGACCTCGCCATACTGCATGAAGAACTGCCTCAGCTCATCAGTGGTCATGTCCTCCGTACAGCGGCCAACAAAGATTTTACGGCAGCGCATTGGTTCATCAGGACCTGCCTGAGAGACGAAGAGGAACAGCATGAAATGATGCTTTTAATCAATATGTTGAATATGTTGTTTGTTTAAATCTATTTGACCTTATTCAGAAGATTTTCCACAGCGTAACATCAACGCGCACATTACTTTAAAGTTGTAAAATTAGGGCAAATATGTTTTTACCTTTATTAATTTCTATAGTGTCATTTACCAGCTTTAATATTTTTGATAGTTATCAGAATACAAAGACAACTAGAAGGCACTCGGTAGAGTGCAAACCTCCGAAATGGTTTATGTTTGTTTATAATTTGTCTTCCGGGTCTAACTTTCTGACAAAATAGCACGTGTATGCAAATCTGTTTACAGCCGACTTGAAAGTCCCGAATGTTGGGGCGGCAGTGGCTCAGGAGGTAGATTTCCTGACCAGCAACCACAAGGTTGAAGGTTCGAGTCCAGCTCCTCCAAGGTAAAAAAACGATGTCACATAACAAACATGGAGAAGCGTGACACAGAACAAAACTCTGCAGCATTTTTTTTGCCTGTTAAACAACAGTTTTCAGTCACACTAATTATTCCATTGATTTACAACAGGAAAAAGGTTGCATGCGATGGATCATCAGCTCTCTTCACGAGTGTCATTTCACAGTAACCATCTGCTGATGATGCGGCTAAATTGGGAAAGGAATATCCACTAGGGATGGGCGGATCGAAACTGGCATCGATACTCACATGCTACTAATTTAGTATTGATGAAAACATACTACACCGTGATATACCAGTATAGTTATCGCGATATGAAATTAGATATAGATTTTGTCCATATCACACAGCCCTGCCTGGGAGTGTTAGGTTCCCGTCTTTTGTGAAACATAAAAAAATGTGTTGTTTAGCTTGGCTATTCTATGCTTAGTGGTAGTGTGTAGTTTCATATCATACCCGACATGGTGGCAGGGAGTTTTTCCAGCTGCGTTGTAATGCTACTGTGCCTTTGCTTTTGGACAAAATACACTTGGGAGTGTTGTTTTGGTAGCGTTAAGTCTCATGGTTTTGAAAAGGACACCGGTCTTTTTTAAATATTCTTTTTCTCATCAATAATTTAGAGTAGCCATTTCCTGGATTCTGAAACGGGGCCATTACAGAGTACTCATTACTACTTTCACAACAGTATTTGAACAGGGAAATTAAGTGAAATGCACATTCCTACCCAAAATACCTTTGAGTTGGGAAGTTTGCAATCGCACCATCTTCCATCAATCATGTGTCTCTGAGAAATCACTTTGGATTGCGTCTCGTAGTCGGTGAACCGGACAAACCCAAACCCTTTTGAGTTCCCAGTCTTTGCATCTCTCTTGACCTGGAGTGAACAGGGAAAAGTGGGTGAAAAATGTGTTACTCTCTTTAATTAAACAGGAAAATTGACTAAAAATACATATAACAAGTCAGATCAGATGTCGTTACCTGCACCATGATGACTTCCCCGAAGGTACTGAAGTAATCTTTCAGGTCCTGTTCTGATGTTTTCCATGGCAGCCCGAGGACAATGAGATCTGATGCCTTCTGAAAGCCCCGTTTGACTTTTACAGCGGAGGCAGCATCCATTTCCTCCATTTTCCTTTTGTTGTCTGTAATGAATGTAGACACCTTGCATCACTACTTGAAATTAGGCGAAGGGGTCTAACTTTGACCCGCTGAGCACTTTGCTGGTGATGGTGACACACAACAACAAAGAAGACTCGTAGCTGCGATGCTAACGTTAAACCTCCGTCGGCCATACTAAATCCAGTCTCACCTTTGGGGTAATTGACGACGTAGACCAGGTTTCCCCAGTCGCTCTCTGGTGCATGCAGGACCCCTTCGACCAGGCGGACACCACGCATGCACTGGGATTCCGGGCTCCTGTACCGTAGGCCGCAAGCCCCAGGAAACTGAGCTGCTACCGTTGATAGCAAGACGGTGCCATCGTCCTCTGACGGGATCTCCATTGGCTCTTCGTTTTCATCTTCAGCCACCCGAATGTACAATTCTGACATGGTCTCAGACTGGCCAAGCCCCGATCCAACTCACTTTCTGCTAGGCGATGCTGTTGGTAATTAGTAGAACGGTGCACGCTGGTTAGTAGGGACGACACTTGCTATCAACTTTTGCTAGCGGTGTGAATTAACTACGACGCAAACGCAGTCAAACAAACGTGGAGTTGTGTGCAGACGAAATAAACAGGAAACCGCGAGGAAGCTACCGCTCACTAAACAACTCGGTCAAAAATGTGATAGCCGGCGGCCATGAACATTTGAGTGTTTTCTTCGCCGCGTCTGCCCTGGACACGATAGCTAGCTAACGTTAGCTAGCTAGCAAACAGACACGCTTGACAAAATGAATGGGTAGCCCAGTTTCTCACTCTGTATTTGGTCAACAAAGACACTATTCCTCTTCACGTGTGTGAGTCAAAAGCCGCGCGTAAACGACAACGGAAACAAATTGTTTTACTCGGTGAAAACTGGCTCCGAATACACAACAAAAATCCGTATTTTCAGCTGTACGCGCTGGTTAATCTTTCTAGCCTCAAGTTAGCTAACAAAATGGCTGCTCATCTTGTAGAGATGACATCATCAAGATGGGAGGGCACACTATTATTTTCTGTAGGGATGCCAGCGAGTATAATCGATGCGTTTAGCTAATAATTGCCCCTTAAATCACCAATAGCGGGTTACCTTTTTTTATAGTAAGTATTAAAAATCCACGTGGTTCCGTTTAAAATTGATTTCGCGTTTCACAACCCGCAGTGAGCAAGTTAGACTGTACCGACTTACCCCTTGATAGAGATCCCCCCCTAAAAGCCCCAACAAAAAGTGCGCATTGAGAAATTAGACGTGTGATCTGTAAACTAGATATGATAACTGCGTTCATTTGTTCCCCCCCGATAACTCGGCGGCCATTTTTTAAAAATCGATATGATTGAACAGTCCTATCCCGTGAAGACACACCACACACATTTGAATAGTTAAGCGGAAAGCGGAGGAAACTAAATGTCATGTAGCTGTTACGTTACCGCGGCAGCGTGCACTCCAGTGTGTGACCAGGCCCATTCCGCAACAACACGAAAAGATTGCAATAATTTACGTCATAAAACGTCACTATCACAAATTGTTTGACGACAAATATATTTTCAAACGGATACAGCATTGTTGAATACAATAGCGTAAACTTTTTTTTATTTATTTTTATTTTTCCTATTTTGTTTCTTCACACATGCTGTCTGCCACCACTCTGATCCCTCCCTGTTCTTTTTCCTTTTGTCACTTGCTTTTAACATTTCAAAGCAAACACAGCTGCTTCTTTGTTTGTTGTCCGCCTTCCCAGTGACACCAGTCCCCCACACCTATAAATAGGCCCGGGGTCAGAGGTTTTCCTCTGTGGACCTGACAACATGGCTCAGATCACATGTGACAGCTTGCTCCTGACTTTGTGAGTAGCACGATGCTGCACTAACAAGTGAGTTCACCTATTCGCCCCGTCCCTCATGTGTGTGTGTGCTCACGTCCACCTTCCTCTCTTCCTCTCTGCAGTGTCTTACAGTGCGTTGTCACGGGGACTGTGACCTGCATCCAGAACGGAGACTGGGTGGACAACCCATCGGCGGAAGTGACAGGTAACCCTCCTCCGTTCTATCCCGTCTGCAACCGGCCTCCACGCCATGTGTTTGAGAAAGGGTCTGTGTCTTCACAGAAGGAGACGTGGCGTGTTTCTCTGAATATATGGAGATGTGGATCCGCGGTGTGAGGATGGAAGGCTTGGGGTCGTGGCTATCAGGGGCCTTACGGATTCAAGGTAATTGCTCCAGGCGCAGTAAGGATGGATACTACGAAATCAAAAGTATTGCCATTGAATCCCCTTTTTTTTAATGTTCACAAGTCGACGTGGCGTCCCTGGATCACCTCAACCTCCAGCTGTCCGCCTGTGGCTTCTCGCTGCACAAGGACTCTGACGAGAACTATATTTTCAGAGTCAGCTACACTGGATGCTTCGTACGCCAACAGGTAATATATATATATCTGGTACATGTCACATATTGAGTCTTTACTCTGACATGGCCCTTGCAGCTGGGCCTGTGTGGTAACTATGTGCTCTGGCTGCGGGTGGACTGTTCAGCATGGCTACAGTGTCCTGACGTTGAATCTGATGAAGAGGATCCATCGATTTGGCGGCAGGCCTCACAGTTTCACGATGAGGTGTCCAGTGGTTTCTGCACCACCCAACAGAGAGCACATCCGGTGTGACCCGGAGTACATCCAGGTAACCTCCGACTGGCTGGAACTCATTGGGCGTAGAAGACGTTTTCACTATTTCTCATTGTGCCATTATTCCATCTCAACCAAGTGTTTTGGGTCGCGATAATCTCTGTATTGCACAAAGAAATGACAACTTGTTTGGCCGTCCACAGGTGACCAGACGGGTTCCCCATGACAGCTGGAATAATGAAGTAATGGTTGATGTGTTAAGTTACCCTGAAATGAGTGAAACGTT
>OMOT01009971.1:10300-21482 GCA_900312575.1 Acanthochaenus luetkenii | reverse complement strand
GCCCCAACTGCAGTTCCAATTGGAAAATAACTATTCTAATAAATACATTTTAAAAGTGTGGCACTGTGTATGTATATAGATTTAATTGTTATATTCACATAAATGATATATTGTAATAGAAAAGTGGGATGACACACTGCTTGCAGCCTTTGTCTGTGTGCCGAAGGGCGTATTTTTCTACGCCTGATGGAAATTCAATGTATTGTAGGGCGTAGAAGACATACGCCCGATTTGGTTGATGTCGCTAGTTGTTAGTGGAAGAGCAGGAAGTCGGGAGAGTAAAGTTAGCTAGCTTTAGTGGCTAATGTAACAATGGCTAATATGGTTTAGAGGAACAACCTGCTCCTAACATTGTTGATCCTTTGTTCGAAAACCATTTGAACTGAGAAGTTTGTCTGACAAGCTTATTGTGAAGCAGTTGGGTCCAGATCAGCATGAGAACCTCAACATTCGACAGCCCTCTGGTGATTGTGGAGAATCATACAGGAATCATCAGGAATGTAGCCATCAACTGGTATGGGAGGAAGTCATGGCTCTGTGGTTGTGTCAAGCGGCGTGTTGTTTTGTGCTTCCCATGCTTACTTTTTGAACATCCACAACGGACAAGGCTTGGAATGAAACTGGAGTGAGCGATCTTAAGCATCAGTAACATTACTAAAATATGCCGTAATCGTTCGCTTACTGTTTTTAGCTTTCGATAGAGCTAACTACCCGCGAAAGGGAGTGATTGAAGGCTAATCTCAACCGATCTAGAATCAGCATTAAAGGTAAGAACCTCAAACTCACTTTTGATTGGTTAGAATGGTCCCTGTCACAAGGCATACTAGCGAACGTACAGAAAAAGGGACGTTCAGGTGAAGAAGAAAAAAACTGAAAAACACGGTTGCACCAGAACAATTATTTACACTCGCATAGATGCTCCCAATTATATTTTGAGGTCGCAGAGACTACATTTCGGGAGCATATGCGACCAAAATGGTCGCAATTTTGAGCCCTGGGGGGTTAGGGGTCGCTACAAATTCAAGCCAAATAAAAGTGACATATTTATTACAAAATGCCCCAGAGGGACTGCATCATTTGGGTAGATGATGTTGCCTTATTTTGAAGTTTAGCGAGTGAGTGCTAGAGGCAGTGCTCTGCTATGATTACCTAGCTTACTAGACTCTACTACCCATATCATTTATTTCAATTACAGGCCACCATAAGCTGTGCCAGAGACCTTTGGATGTTGTTGCAATTCCCTGGTCTCCGACAGAGGTCGATCAAAGTCCTACATTACAAGCTTTTCAGTATCCATTTCGCATGTGTTTTGTTTATACGCAAGGAGGAAGGCATTGCATTAGAACCCGTGTTTGACCAGCCGCTTCTTCCCAAAGGGTATGTGGTCAAGATTTCCTCCCAGGTTTCCAGTCATGTTCGGACTCAAGGTGCAAGTAAACACAAATTATTAGTAGCATCTTGAGGCTGTTCGAGTTACCATAACAGTATTAGGATATGGCTACCTAAGTGTTGTGTTCTTGTCATATTGGAAGAAGTGAAAGAATGGGACGACGTCTCACTACAACTTTGGAACGCCCACATCTAACGTTAAAATAATTTGGATTTATGTAGTTGAAATCTGCAAAGAAACTGCAGCACATTTTTTTAATTATCTTGACTGGCGACATCAGTGGATTCGCTGTAGTCTGTGCCGCTTGTGTTGTCACACTTCCGTAATTCGTGACGCCAAGTGGGAGACATATTGGAGCACAATAAAATCCCACACGTCCTACTTGTAATTAATGTTACCACTAGAAGTTGACGAACGGGTTTTCCCAGTCGGTAAATCGTACTTACGGTCAACCCGGCAGTACCATTGTAGCGGCACAAATACATTTCTGCTGATATTAACATGCGACACAAATGTAACTGGAGATTTAGAGACACTTCCACGCACAATAAATGTCTTTATTACGTTGCTAAGGGGCACGTGTGTTTTTTTATTTTTACCGCTGATCCCTGAGCTAACTTAACTTGGGAGACTGGCACGATCATAACGGTTTGTTTAGTAAAGACGCCTGCTAATCAATGTTCAAATCGCAATCAGCTAACTATACGTTATAATGTGTTAACAATGAAAATACAAATATATAACCTACGTAGCATATTCTCAACATTAGGCAACATGCTAACATTAGCTGAGCTAGCGTTAGCTAGTCACTGTTAGCCAATTTTGCTAGCTAACGTTAGGCAACCATTCATAAGATCTTTTTTAAATAAGTTAAGCCAACAACAGAAGTGTGTCACTGGCATTAACTCAATATGTACATTGGAATTTGATGTGGCCTACCTGTTTAAAGACCACAGTTTGAATTGAAAGAAGTTAATAGGAATGACGACACAGCGACTGTCTTCCACAATCTTCGGACTTGCTAGGCAGCGAATGGGCTAAATGTATTCCGGTGACGTCAGTTTTATGCGCCACGTGTCAACAAAACAAACGTGGATTGACAAGGGTTATATTTGTGCGTGATTCTGTCAAATAAATAGGATGATAAAATGCCTATTTGCTGGCTTATCAGCAAGGAGGGAAGTCATAAACCCATTCAACTCCCTCACCTTCACACAGTTGTCTTGGGTCGAGGTCCAGAAACGACTATTAAAGACAAAAAATGCTCTAGACAGCAAGGTAATATGACGACACACTACTCGACACGTTGGCTAGATGATTGGGTTAGCTAGCTTCTTAACCTGTAAATCAAGTAAGATTAACATATTGAAAGTTATTGATAACGAAGTTTAATCTGTGCAAATGTTATTCCTTCTCTACTAGTTCAGTTGAAAGCAGAATGCAACAAAGGGTATGTCAAAGTTAAACAGGTAAGAAACATGAACCGAAGAATAACAATAATAATAATAATGTGCAGTGTGATACTACTAAGACTCATTCAGTTTAATCCATCACTCCTGTTCATTCTCTCCAAACTGTAGCTTGTCTTATTTAATCAAATACCATTTATTGCCATTAACTTACTCTGTAAAGACCCTTTTTCTGATCATTTGGAACACAACGTTATATTTAAATTGTTTCTTTTATTAAGGCTATCTGCAGTCATGCTTAATGAAAAGGCCTACCACCATTTATTTATCGCACTGTGTCTCATTTCACGTCCTTATTTCAAAGCTGGGGTTGAACCCCACCTATGTGGACACTGTAGTGGTGGGTAAAGGCAACGAAGTGAAAATGAAGCCTGGACAGCAGCTCCGCATTGTCAATCAGCGCTACCCATACACTGTACAGTTCAAGGAGGATCCCACTGGGGACCATGTGGGCACCAAGAGACCACGTGAGCCTGCTTCAGTGGAGGGAGAGAAGCATCGAGCGGCTTCAAGTATTGTAGCTAGACGGGAAGAAAAGGTCTCCTCTTCAGTCAGCCTTGGAGGGACGACGTCGACCAACGTAAGCGAAACTAGAAATTCAGCGTGAATTGTAAAGAAAGTGTGGGTGTGTGCATACTTGAAATTTAGTTTGAATGTTTTTGGTGTGCTCTGTGTTTTCCTTGCATGATGTGACTGTAGAGTCAAGAGCTGCATGAGTATATTAAGTTACATATACAAAAGAAACAAGTTACCCCAAATATATTGCAGGAAACAGCTGGACATTGGAGCCATGGTCTGAAGTCCTCAATGCAAGACCCTAAGATGCAGGTAGTCATTGTAATAAACATTCTCTATTGGTGTGATGCCCATTCATTAATGTTTTCTAGATCACAAGATAGCTGGAGTTTTGGCTGCATGGTTTTCCCACTGCGTCTGCCTGTGAATGTTAAATATGAGTGTTTGCATCTTTCTAGGTTTATAAGGATAAGAGAGTAGTGGTAATCAAAGATAAATACCCCAAGGCTCGCTACCACTGGCTGGTCCTCCCTTGGGAATCCATTCCCAGTCTCAAGGCCTTGCGTGGGGAGCACAGTGATCTGTTGAGGCACATGCAGAAAGTTGCCGACCAAATGGTTCAACAGTGCCCAGATGCTAGCTTGCTACGCTTCCGCACAGGCTACCATGCCATCCCCAGTATGAGGTAAGGGATATTTTTTTGGGTGGTGCAATTAGATTAAATGCAAAACGCTCTTTGAGAAGAAGGTATCTCGTGCTTCAGCCACTCCACAAAGGGAGACCGGTGCTCATAGCATAGGACAATTCAGCTAAGACAGGTCTCTGGGCAACTTCACATGGACTAACCTAAAGGAAGCACTGGAGCACACGGATAACCTTCAATTGCTTTATTGCACTGACTAACGTTCCGATGCGTCTTCATCAAACAGCTTTGGCGCTCATAGAAGTTTGGGTGGTTTAATTAGATTAAATGCAAAACAGTTTTACTCTGGTACCTGTAATGCTCATTCGAGCATGAAGTTCACTTATCAGCTGTGAATTAAAAATATTCCCAAGAGTTCCCAGAGAGGTTGCAGTGGTTTAGACCCCTACATATGGGGTGTCTACTCTGTAGCTCATACTCTCAATATATCAAAACACTAATGAGAGTGGTTGACCCACTCTTGATGCGCGCACGCAAAAAATAACATTTAATATGTATGCTCATTTACAGTCACGTACACCTCCATGTGATCAGCCAAGACTTTGACTCTCCTTGTTTAAAGAACAAGAAGCACTGGAATTCATTCACAACTGACTATTTCATAGAATCTCAAGGTGAGGGTGAATCGTCATATTTTTTTGTATTGCTTTTGGTGGTTTTACAATTACACCTACATTTTATTTTATTTATTCACAGATGTCATTCTGATGCTTGAAAAAAGTGGAATGGTCACAGTCAAAGAAGGGACCAGTGAGTTATTGAAACTACCTCTCCACTGTCACATGTGTCACAAAGAGCTCCCCACCATACCAAGTCTAAAGGAACACCTGAAATCTCACTTTCCCATCTAAGAATGTGACCTCAAACAAAATACAATGCGTCAGATGTTTGTGTCCTAAACTAGTTTGTTGGGCATTATTGTCGTCCAATGATATCTGTTTTCTACTCTTGTACAAAAGTTGTTTGTTATTATGTACAGTGTTTTGAATGGCAAAGCAATGTCAAAGGTTTTACCTTTTACACCATCTTATAGCGTTAGTTGTGTTTTCAACCAATCATTTGTCAATATATTTGAGGGGACGATCACCATGAATATGCAGGTCATTCAAGTTGATTGTTGACTATTTTATGGCATACGTCACGACGGGGCAGTTCTGAGATTCCATTTTTTTGTTCCTACATTTCCCAACATGTTTGAATATGTGTTAAATGTTTTGTGTGTGGGGGGTTTAAAATGATACATTAATCTGTTTGAAATAAAGCTTTAAGAGTAAAAACACAAAACCTGGTATTGAGAACGTGGTCTTTCAAAGCTGTATTTGCAGGTGACAAAAACAAATGATATGGCACTGAACTGGAAAGACTTACCTCATGGCAAAAATCAGAACTATATCAACTCGGTGCAGGGAAGTGTGGTGACTGAGTGGGATGCTTTGGAGAAGTATCTTTCACAAGTAACTCAAGGTGCCTTTGGAGGAGCATGCAGTCTTACCGTCAGATCCACTGCTAAGCCTTGACACTAAGAAATTGCTTATGTTTGAAACATTTGGGAGTCTTGCGACGCACAAGCATTATTACTATTGGCAGAAGTTACCAAATGATGGCTGAAGCTCGTCATATCAACTACTGCATCTGTTTATGACATCATGGATGATGCACTGTTACATGGTATCAAAGGACTGTTATGTCTCCACCGCCATCACAGCAAGTCTCATTGAGTACAGACTGTCTGGTGGAAGTCTCCCTGATGGGGAGTGCTACCTGTGCCCAGAGGCCTTGTTTCAGGCAAGTCTATAAGGCTCTTGTGAATCCACTTAATCAACAGTGATCTTGAATTTTTTTCAACAGGTGTGATATTCAAATGTGAAATGACCTGCTGCAGAACATTCTGGTGTACAGTGGCTCAACATTGTTAGCTCGTTTTTTCATTTTTCCTGAAAGCAGCATGAACTTTACAATTTGGCATCTATGTGCGCATTTGTGCCTTACCAGAGCTCTGAAGTAATTTCAGTCTGTGGATTTGAAAACGGGGATATGGGGAGAGGAGGCAGTTCACTATTGGAAGTGCTATTGAGTTCTGTAACTTTGCAATATTGCAGGAAAGGGAAATATAATAAAGATATTTTTGCATATATGTGGGAAACTGTAATATATTATATTGCTCATATCCAGTATGTGTATCCCGAATTTTTGATCAGTGACAAACATTTATGTTGATGGTTGCTATGGTTTCACGTTTATAGTAGTAGTTGTGTAGGCTATGTGAAATAATTAAATAAACACATTTGACCAACAAGACATTAAGAATGACAGCAAAACAAGTCTTAAAATGTATTGTACAATTGAAGAGCAACATCTAATAGAAAAAAAAAGATGACTTCACTCATCTGTAATTAAAATACATAATTTGCTATCTCTGAAATGGCCTTTTACGGATTAATAGTTTTGCTGTGACATTGTATAGCATACTATACTTAAAATGAATCATAGGATTTCTGCATTTATTTTCTTGTCAGGGCAGCTGGAAGCCATTTTGACGTTTGACCGTGTGCTAGTACTATACTTGTTTTGCCGCCATCCAGTGGCTTTTTCTGTGAACCTCTGAATTAGGTGTTGAACAGAAAAAGCTCCAGGGTTTAGGCTTCAAAAACCTGAGCATGCACAAACTATTTCCGTCACACGAAGAAGAAAAATATCACGGCATTTTTACACACGAAAAAACGTAATGGCCAGTACGGGGATCGAACCCGCGACCTTGGCGTTATTAGCACCACGCTCTAACCAACTGAGCTAACCGGCCATATATGTAAAGTCCTGTCCTTCTTTATACCTTGAAAACAGACAATAATCATGACCATCATTTTTGACATATATTTATTTTGTTATTATCACAACAAAGTTACAAAACGCTTACATATAAATGTTAGGCTACGTCAACATGGACAAAAACATTTAAGATAGAAAATCATTACAAAGCACAAGCACATATATGTGAACAATCAGAAGCAGTGAGAAAAACAAAGCAGAGCGTTTATGACCCTGAGGTCTTCAGGCCATTCCAAAGCGTTGGAGTTCATATAGTGGCAAACAATACAGCAACGTGTGGCATGTGTGCACAGACGGGTGAACACCAGTAGACTGATGCGTTTTGTCAAGCGTAATGACATCATCTCCTTAAACTAAACTCCCCGTGCTCCTGGTCTGGCACCATCAGATGATTTACGCTGTAATGGGCGTCGTCCCCGATGTCCTGGAAGAAGTATTCTTCGCTTACTGGCTGCAGGCGGCCTTTGACCTGCTGGAGGTCTGCGCTGTCGCTGGCGTCAGTCTCCTCTGAGCTCTCACTGCTGGAGCTCTCACTGCTGGAACCCTCACTGCTGGAGCTCTCACTGCTGGAACCCTCACTGCTGGAGCTCTCACTGCTGGAACCCTCACTGCTGGAGCTCTCACTGCTGGAACCCTCACTGCTGGAGCTCTCACTGCTGGAACCCTCACTGCTGGAGCTCTCACTGCTGGAACCCTCACTGCTGGAGCTCTCACTGCTGGAACCCTCACTGCTGGAGCTCTCACTGCTGGAACCCTCACTGCTGGAGCTCTCACTGGTGGTGTCCGTAACACCAGTGGAGTCACTGGTGTCTGTGCTGTCGCTGCTGTCGGCGGGGTTCACCACCGGGAACAGGTCGGTGTCGCTCTGAGCCGTGCTGGTGGAGGTGTGATAGGACTGTGTATCGGTCTGGTGTTTGCCCAGGTGACCCGCCTGACGCTTGACCTCCGTGCTGCTGTTGTCCTCAGCGCTCAGGACTCTGATGACTCTCGCATACCGGTACATATGAATCCAACCCTGCTATAAATGAACAGTGTGACCCTGTATGGTACTTATAGAGAGTATCTCTTCTTCTATCACTGATATTCCTGTTGCGATTCATAGTTTTGTTGTGACATTTGTATACTATCCTTCTAAAATGCATTATGGGATTACTTCCTTTAAAGAATATTAATTAATCACATTAATAAACATTAATCACAGATCACAGCTTAAAAACAGTGCTTGTTTTTCAACTGAGTGAACATGCTGAATTCTTATCCCACCTTGCGAACATTCTCCTCGCTGGTCAGACCGTTATCTCTGGTTTCACTAATAAAGACCGTCTGTGGAAATAAAGACGGAACAACATATGGTTAGTGGAAATCCGAATGATACTGTACCATACATAAAACAGTCAGCAAATACGCCATGAATCCAACCAGAGTGACACATAAGTCAAAAGAACAACCATAAACAAATCCCATGCCATGCTCGTTTCTGTTTGGTGTAATGTTTTATTTGGTCTTACCTTGTCCTCGTCTGATTGACTGTCACTCTCCTCTGAAGTCTGTTCGCAGGAAAGAAATAGACATTTTTAGAAAATGATTTTATCCCTACAACAATTAAATGGATAGTGCAGCAGGAGTGCCGATATAGTCCACCTTGTCCTCTGATGTGGATTCTGACGATTCAGACTCTGAACTCTGGGGGGGAATACACACATTTCATCAGGAGACCTCAGCCACATTTTTAACACATAAGTCATCGTTGTTGTTTTTTTGTCTTGAGCCGTGGAGAGATTGAGGAATCAAAACAACTCACTTGACTTGAGGTATTTTCTTCAGAGCTCTACAACACAAATGGGAATAGATATCCATTAAGGTAGAAATCAACAGACAACAGGCTTCTGCACCAGGAAACAATCTTTTACACGTTATTGTCATCTTTTTATATCCTACCTGAAGCTCTGAGGTGTCACTTTCAGATGACTGTGAAGAAGACAAACTTTGGGTCTGGGGAGAAAAAAAAGGTGTCAGCAAAAACCACAATGCACTTAATGATACCCTGCAACTGCAAGCATCAACAATCCTCACATGAATGTAAGATTCATTCATGTCTACCATTGCCCAGGCAAGCTATTGCTGCATATATGGGTGTGGACGTTGTAGTAAATAATAGTCTCTTGTGAGTTTTTCTGCAGAAATAGGAGGAAGGTAACCCTAACCCTAACCCTGCAGTCAAATGATTTGGATATGTTAACGGTGTCCAGGTCCTGTACCTCAACCCAAGAATCAAACGAGATGAATTTTGAATATTTAACTGTATTCAATGTAAAGCCCTTTGAGACATGCTTGTATACAAGGGCTATATAAATAAAACATGATTGATTGATTTCCAATAGCACTCACCATGTTTGTTTCTAGCCCATTTTGTTCCAAAATGACATTGTACAAAATCTGTAAGAAAAACAAAAATATGGCATTGGCAAAATAAAAACAAATAAAACACAAATAGAAAGATTGGTGGATCTTTGATGACTTGTGGTGCTTTTTCTAGATTGTTTTTTAATATACAGCAGGTATTTTCAAAATGGGAGGCAATCACATTACAAAAGAAATCTCACAATAAAAGAAACAGCATAGGAAAAAGATTATCCTTTTGAGTTGTTATGCTGGTTGTAATTGGAAGAGGCCTTGTAGGGATGTGGTTACGTGTGGTCCCCACATCAGTACAGAGCCTTCAGGGTGGGGGACTTCATGTTGTTGACTTTATTTTACACATTATACAATTAACATGCTAGTATGGAAAAATAATCTGTAGAATCAAGTCATCAAGTGGAAATTCTGTTACCTTTTGCATTGAATTGCATAATGTTGACATTTAACAGTTTAACTAACACTTTTGTTCTCAGGGTAGCATACTCACAGGGTTGGCAAAAACTGCTCCAATCAGGCAAAATGTTACTATGGTGACCTTCATTCTGTAATAGACATTTGTAATTGACATTGTTAACAACGTTGCTCCAGCCACCCAAACTACTATATCTGTAAATAAAAATGTATTTTACGCATTTCACTTCAAGTAAAGATGTGAGTGAAGAGCAATATCTAGAAGTGGATCGGCCCAGGTCTAGGGGTTATCGAGCTGCAGTAACGGTACCAGTACGTTCAAGTTCAGTATCAGCAAGAACCAGAACCACTATCAAAGACGGTTCAAAATGGATAAAAACGGTAAAGAAAAAGTCCCGACTGATGAGCCCCGGATGAACAATGAGATGTAAGACATGTGCAATGTGTTGTTATTAACTTTAATGTTCATAAGTCGCCTTCATGCTGATGGATACGGATAAGGACGTTCTGGTGGCTTTGGACACGGATTGTATCATCGACAGGGAAAAGTTCACTGTTGCCACGGCTTCTGACTACTTCAGGTAGGGTATGTGCTTCTTTTTCAATTCCAGCCATTTACCTGCCAGTGTGTGTGTGTGTGTGTGTGTGTGTGTTAGGTGTGGTCGTTCGCCAACGATCCGATTCTTTGAACGGCTCTTCTGTAGAAACGATGGGAACCGAGTCTCGCTGTGTGATGAGCTGTTCTTTTTTCTGACAGATGTGTCGTGCTATTTGTTAAAGTTGCCGTCTCCTGCCGGTCAGTGGACTAAATTCCGGAGCCACATTTTTGTCCCAGTCCGCCTGTGAGAGTACCAATACAGAAAATGATAGCATGCAGTGAGAGGTGCGTACTGCACCACACATGTTAATAAGAGTATGAGTTATGAACTAAAACACACCAAAAAAAGGCATTATTATGTTATAATTAGTCAATGAGCAATCAATTACCTTTTTGTCCTTTAGAATCAGCAGTAGAATAAAGAAAATGCTGCAGGTGGTCCTTTTGTAGCGTATATAGCAGCAAATTGGAGCACCAAGTGCCTACACTATGAGTCGTATGGAAGCTGGCTGTTGAGACAATAAGAGCGCAATTTGTGGATGTGCTGAAGGAAACAGGGAGCACTATATAAGCAATCTCTATTAAGATGTTGCATCACTTCCTCCCAGATGTCTGTCGACAAGTGAAGGTGTATTTGTCCCGGAAACCAAGCATAAAACATGGCATGATGATGATTACACACACACACACACACACACACACACACACACACACACACACACACACACACACACACACACACACACACACACCACATGCTAACCAGTTTTATATTCAGTGTGATATGCTGGGAGCAGTGTTTTTACAAGCTGAAACCCCTGAACCTTGTCCACTCAGCTTCCTGTACCAAA
>OMOT01009953.1:2841-12874 GCA_900312575.1 Acanthochaenus luetkenii | reverse complement strand
TACATTTTAGCAGGACATAGTAAGCCAACCTGTTCTACAAGGCCTTAACTACCGGCACCACCAGCCTTAGACCCTCGAGGTAAACAATGAAAATCTTCCAAGAAAACCTCATTAGGGGAAAAAAATGGAAGAAACCTTGGGTGGGCCGAGTCCAAGAGAAATCCCCCACCAGGACGTCTGAGCGAGCAATAGGAGCGTGCAGTGGAATGGACAGTAACATCGGCGGTGACTTTGAGTCTGGATTTGAAGATTTAAATATAATTAACTTCCCTAATCGTAAGAGGGAGTTTGTTCCAGAGAAAGGGAGCTCGGTAGGAGAACGCTCTACTGATTCTAGGGACAGTAAGGTACCAGCGTCCTGCGATCGGAGGACACGAGAGGGAACATCTAGGATGATAATGTAAAATAAATATGGTGGTGCAAGCCCATGTAATGATTTATATGTTAACAGAAGCACCTTAAAGTCAGACCTGGATTGAATTGGAAGCCAATGAAGGGAGGTCAGGATGGGTGTAATATGGTGAAATATCAATATACTAGCGGCAGCATTTTGTACAAGTTGAAGGTATTTAATACTGCAATTAGGTAGACCAGAAAACAAGACGTTACAGTAATCAAGTCTTGATTAAACAAATGCATGTATTAGGGTCTCGGCATCAACCATATATAGCGAAGGACGAATTTCTGCAATATTGCAAAGGTGCAAAAATGCTGTCTTTGTGATATCCCTCATGTGGGAGTCAAATGAGAGAGCTGGGTCGAATGTAACGCCAAGACGAGGTACCGTAGTCTTTTGTTGCCATTTAGTCGCAGGAAGTTAGCTGACATCCATTTTTAGCAGATAGGCACACTTCTACATTTGAGAGTAGTGAATGGTCATTTGGATTAATGGGTAGGTACATTTGGGTATCGTCCGCATAACAATGAAATTGTGGTACACCGAAGTGAATTTAACAGCATTCTGAGATGATGTTGTTGAGTGAAACACTATGCGTTCCATCAGATAAGCAGGACTTAAGCCACGAAAGCACGGGGCCACAGATGCCAACATGGTTCGCCAGGCGCTTCAGAAGTATATTATCATCAACTGTATCAAATGCAGCGCTCAAATCAAGTAGGGTTAGAACAGAGGAAGAGTTGGAATCCGAGGCAAGGAGTAAGTCATTTACCACCTTGTCTCAGTGCTATGGATGCTACTCCCACAAATTCAAATATACATAGTATGTCATTAGTCAGAGCAATGGTCTGATCTTCTTTGACTTCATGTAGATGCTGCTTTTAATAAGTCCAGTGGCAGGCAACGATTCCCTGCTTTTTAATTAACCTGTAGCTCTTCTCTGTCATTGGGGATGAGCGTTGTGAGAACGATGAGAACGGTTGACTGGCTAATTGGTCATTATAATGAAATGGCTGGCTGAATTCAAGGTCTTTGTTTTAGCCGTATCATCTGGACAATGACTAATTATAATCAGCACAAATAAGCCTTTCACTCTTTGTAAAAATAGCAGTAACTATCCTGGCATGAGTATAATCGTGTACGTGTGTGAGGGTAAATACACTGTGTCATCAATCCCTCTTATACCCTTTAACCCCCAGACACTGTGCTACTACCACATGCATATATCATGTTATCTGTTATCTAACCAGAAAAGCTTATGGATAACATATTACAGTGGTTCTGCATTCTCTCATTAACCAATCTGATATCTGTTGCCATGATAACCTCATGGCCATTGATGGGTTGGCAATTAAGGCAAATAATAAAGAGAATAGATCATAAAAACAGATTAAGGAACTTTTAAGGGAGGATGTCAGATAACATATCTGTTTTATGATATGATTAGGTGCTATGTAATTTTTTACAATACAGTAGTTTGCATTTAGCACCAACATTGGCTTGATTATGTATTGCACATGATATGGAAGCTTGGCAGAGTGCTGTGTTGCACCACTGGACGGTGATGTATGGGACAGATGCAGGGATGGCATCGGTTGCTCTTGTGATGATATACCATACCCTCCACCTTTACCTCCACCTGAATGAGGTGCTTCCCTTCATCGTGACTGACACACCTCTCTATCCTGCACTGTGACTGACAGACGTGTGTCTGTGGCCTCTGACCTCGCCTCTGATCCCCCTATCCCAACTCCACGCTGACTCCATGCTGTCCACAAACTGAGTCATGGTCTCTATCCCTGTCTCTGCCCCTGCACCCGTGTCCGGCCCCCCACCCAGGACCAGAAGAGGAGCTACAAAGCAGTGCAGTCCTGTGAGGAGGGGGGCACTGGGGGGGCCTATCTTGAGCCGCTAGTGGCCCTGGCCCAGAACGGAGCCAACATGCACAACGTACTGGGGCCTGCATGCATCTTTCTACGCAAGGGCTTCGCTGAGAGCCGGCAGGCTGTACGTAAGTCCAGACAATATCATGTGCATGCATGCTAAGAGTTTAGACACACAAACAATACATACATACAGCACGATAACGGAAACCTGTGAAGTATGTGTGTAACTACCTCTTATTGTAATGCCAGATCAGACAGTATGTTTCTAAAGTAGTGTGTTGGTACTGAGGAGATGGTGTTTTTTAAATTTTATTTGACCATTGGGAATTTGTCGTTTTTAATAGAGTCCTCCTGATGGCTCGAATGCTGGTTGCTTGGAAGTGTGTGTGTCTGAGAGAGAGAGAGAGAGAGAGAGAGAGAGAGAGAGAGAGAGAGACTGCGGGTATACTCATGCATGTGGCTGCATTACTCAGAGACATGGTAGACATTTGTAGCACGATGGAGGATTATTGAAGCAGTGCTATGTTGATGGCAGAAATGCTCCTCACGTGACAATTGTGTGTCCTCATCCGTCTCCGGCGGTGACCACATGAGTCAAGGCCTTGTTATCGTAGAGAAAAGTGCTGCTCTGACTCCTTCATTGTAGACTGCCACCACTTCACTAATTGTTCTGACGATTGACTCGTGGATGGTTGTTCTTGAAGGACGCAGGGGTGGAGATTGGGTCATTTTAATTCAATGGATTGACAAAGTAGAAATAAAGAAACTACTGTATATCTCTACATCTCACCACTTTTCGGAAGTGTTAAGCACCTTACCCCCAAAACAGGCAGTAACTCTATGCACAACACCGCTCATATACTGCAGATAAATGGTTCCTTTATACTAAATAAATGCTACAAGATTTTATGTTGTGTTTATATTCTATGTTGTTTCTGCTATTTAACTTTCATCCCAAAACCTAATTATATTTGATGTTGTTTTACAACAGGGATAGGCAACGATGTGCCATGTGGTGGCGAGAGACCAAACGCCACACCAGGTGATTTCACGGATTAGCACACCGTCAACCAGAGAGGGGGAACTAACCAGTGAAATCACCTGGTGTGGTGTCTGGTTGGCTGCATACTCTCTGCCCTCCGTGGCACACGGTTGCCTATCCATGTTTTACAACGTCGTGTTTTCTGGGCAATGCTCTGCAGTGACATGATTTTGGGAGTCTCAACAGTGTTTGGGCCCTAACTTTGCCTTGTGATCCTTCACAGGACCGTGAGTTGAGGCCAGAAGAAATGGATGGTATGTTATATTGAGGGAGAATAACGAATGCAAAATAAAACTGTAATTTTCCCAATGTTTGCATCTCTTTCACATTCACATTTCCTCTCCCGTCAGAGTTGCGTGAGGCATTTATGGAGTTTGACAAAGACAAAGATGGCTTTATCGGTTGTAAAGACCTGGGAAACTGCATGAGAACTATGGGCTACATGCCGACAGAGATGGAGCTAATAGAATTGAGCCAGCAAATCAACATGAATTGTGAGTAAAGCTCTGTGTGTGTGTGTGTGTGTGTGTGTGTGTGTGTGTGTGTGTGTGTGTGTGTGTGTGCGCACGCACATATCATAATTATTATATCTCTTCCTTCCTCTGACAAACATTCAAAATCACTGTGTTCATGTCATCACTAATAGAAAATGTGTGGTCAACATTCTTTAACCACATTCATGTAACAATTCGCATAGAAGGCACCAGAAAGTTACATCCGTTATAAGTTATATAATGCAGGGGCTTCGAGATCATTAGTTATCAGACCTAATACTATTCATCATCCTGAGGCCACTGGGGCAGATGACACCTCTCCACACATCCCGGTCCAGCATGCCAGTGTCCTTCTTCAGCATGTCCACATATGTTGTCTTCCGAGCACCATGTGTGGCTTCACCCTGCATGGGTTCCCAAAGGACACGTTTCCTCATGTCGTGCAGCACCTTCCAAGCAACTGTCCTTCTGATCTTGAGGTCCTTCGGGGAGGATGAGATCCAGAAACCAAGGTATTTGCAGTCTTCCTGCTCTTTGCGGGTCCCTCCAGTGCTGGTGCACACGGCTGTGTCGTCTGTTGAAGGCCAAGGCCTTGGTTTTCTTTGAGTTCAGCTGCCAGCAGGAGCTCTCGAGCTTGAGATGAGCAAGATGTTGTCGGTGTAGTCGAGATCAGTAACTGTGACAGCTGGTACGCGACGACTCCTCCTGGGTGCTAGGGTGAACACCGAGCTCCTCTTCACATCCAGTGACGGCCTTCCTCAACTCATGGTCAACTCATGGTAGGGAGCAAGAGTGTCACCCTGCAGCACACCGGCGAGGATGTTGAAGGTGTCACCGTCAGGCGTGTTGACCTTGGCTCGAGTTTGCTCGTACGACCTGCTGATAGCTCGCACTAGCTTCTCAGGAATGCCGTATGCCCTCAGAATGCGGATGAGTTTGCCTCGTTGGATTATATCAAAGACCTTCTTGAACGGGATTAAGGTCATGATTGCTGGGAGGTTTCTGTTCCGCACTCCTTCACCGATCCTTCTCAGAGCCAAGTTGCCCGACGGTCGTCCGCTTCTCTCAAAAGCCGCTCTGCTGAGATCTAGCGCAGGCTGAAGGCAATTGAGAATCATACTATTAAAGGCATTAAGTAATGTCAATCTCTCTCTCTCAGAAAGAGCTGTACATGTGTCATTTTGCCATTATCGTGTTCATAGAGTAACCGTACCCTTAAATGTATCTAGCTTCCTCTTTTCCTTCTGTCCAACAGTGGGAGGACATGTGGACTTTGAGGACTTTGTTGAGCTGATGGGGCCCAAACTTCTGGCTGAAACTGCAGACATGATTGGGGTTAAGGAGTTGAGGGATGCTTTCAAGGAGGTGAGGAGAATGATGGGGGGAAAGCTGGGTACGGTGATATAACACCGCAAATTAGTACACAAAGGAAGCTTTTGCACACCTGAGTGTCAGTCTTGGTGACAGGTGCATAGGAGAAGGCTGGTAGTCCTTAAAATCAGAAAAAACACCCACACACTGTCTACACTTGCACATTAGATAGTTTAAAGAGTAACTAAACGCCAAACCCAAATCTGCTTAAAGCCTGACATCTAATGGTAATACTACCATTCTGTCTAGCACACTGTCTGTTCATAATTCAGTCTTTGGTAGAAGTTCTTGTTCTAGCTGAGAGTATTTCCAAACTATATTTATGGGCATCTTTGGCATTGACGGCCCATCCCTTGTCCACAGGTTTTAGAATGAGTTGTGAAATGGCCACCCTTTCTCAGTGTGTCAAATTTTGTGAGACCCATAAAGGGTGCTCAATCATTTTCATGATATTTTGTTCCACTAGTCTACAAAACGTGTTACTAGAGGGACTGGACACATTGGGATGGAATGCACTTTTACGTTTAAAAGGGTTGGAAGCACATAAAGAGGCAGAGGCCTGATCAAAATTCTTCAAGAAATATGTTTCAACTTAATCAAAAGCATTACTGCCACAGGTAGGAACAAAAGTAAGTAAGTAAGACTTTATGTGTATAGCACCTTTCGAAACAAAAGGTTACAAAGTGCTTCACAAAAAGAATGACAGCAATTGAAAAATATTAGGATATTCACAATGTAAAAGTGACCATTTCTTAAAAGATCTCAATATAAAAGAACAAAGCAAACAAACGTAAAATACACAAAGATAGTCCCGATGAAGGTCTGTGACTGAAACGTTGACTCCACTCATTAAATAATTTAACGTGGATGTGTGGACAGTGTGTGTGTGTGTTTTCAGATAACAGCAAATTGAGTGTAAAAAAAGAAGAAGAAATAACAGGATAATGTTCAAACATTTACCAAATAATTCCAAGGGGTTTAAATCATGTTGAAACATTAAAGTAAAAAGAATTATGTAATTATTTTATTGAAATAAAGAGTGATCCAGGCAGAGGCAATCATCTGCCATGGAGTGCCGAGAGTCTGCAGGTTTTCATTCTAGAAGTATTTTGTGCAAGCTCCTCATAACAACCCACATCACCATCATACCTATAATCCTGGTAAAGAGCGCCCTCTTGGGTGTTATTGGGGTATGTGTAAAGGCGAAAATAGACTTTTGGCTAAGGATAAAACAAGCTCTATGATCATTGTGCTTGTGTGACAATTATGTTTCTCTGTTTGTTTGTTTGTTTGTTTCTCTCTTTCTCAGTTTGACACAAATGGTGATGGCCAGATCAGCACAGCAGAGCTCAGAGAAGCGATGAAAAAACTTTTAGGTCAACAGGTAAGGTGATGACGAGAAAGTCTGTCTTCCCTTTCTGTGGCGCTCCATCAATCATGGTGTCTGTGTGCATCTTGTCTGTCTTCTCTAGCATATCTTGTCTGAGTTTGTCCCGTTGAAGCCCACACCTCGTCTTTTGTAGGTTGGCCACAGAGATCTGGAGGACATCCTACGAGACATTGACCTCAATGGAGATGGGCACGTAGACTTTGAAGGTGAGGGAACACAGGTTGTTATCAGGTCCCTGTATATGTGATGCCGTACACTGCATTTCATACATTATGGAGCATTTTATTGCAGCTAGAATTAGCTAAATCAAACACCCTTAAACAAATATGCTGTATACTCTCTCACTCGCTCACTCACTCACACACACACAAACACAAGTGCTTTGGCTATTTTTGTAGAGACTAGTTTAATGTGTTCCTCCAAGTCAATCGCTCATCGACCAAAACACCAATAAATTTGATGGATGAGACCTGGCATATTTTGACTCCATTAACCATAATTTTAACCTAACTTATCATATTTTTTGTTTTTATCAGCAATGATGATCAAATTCGATTTTTTTGCATTTTGCGATAACCTATTCAGGCAAAACCATTTACGGACGCTTTCCATAGTGGAGTTGGCCTCACAGACAAGGGAGTCGAGGTCTCTATGTGATCATGTGGTGTCATTGGCAAATAAAATGGGAAAAAATGCTGGCAAGATGGTTGCAAAATCATTTATATAAATAATAAAAAGCAAAGGACCCAAAATTTAACCCTGAGGGACTCCACAAGTCATCTTTGCCCTGTCAGATGCCAAGCCACCGATATGTACAAACTGTTCCCTGTCACAAACATAGCTGTGCAGCCATTGCAGAGTCATATGCTGAGCTGGAGGTGGTTGTTTTCACACCATCCTACAAAGTCCTCTTCCAGGTCTCTGTATTCCTCCTCATAGTCCTCCGTAATGCAGATGACAATAGAGGAGTCATCAGAGAATGTCTGTAATGTAAAACTTGATTGTAATGAAGGCACTGGGGTGTTGTGTCTGTAGTACCGCGACGGTAGAGTGGATGATGTGCACCGCCACTGCTGGTAGTGGGATGTAAACAGCAACCACAATGGCGTGCGAAAACTCTCGAGACAGATAATATAGCCTCAGACCCAAAGACTAGGTTTTTGATTAGTTCTTTAACCTTTAACCTTTAACTCTTAACTAACTTTCATGTATTCAAATGTTTCCTTCTCATTACATTTTCTTGCATTAAGCTATGTAAAACAGTATCTCTGTTCTTTCCATAATTCACAGAATTTGTGCGAATGATGTCTCGATGAGTTCCTGACACAGTATGTTGTGGTACTACATGGATTCTCTTCTGGTATGGGAGGAAGAGGAGAGAGAGAGAGAGAGAGAGATGGAGATAGTTGACTGACGGATCTTGAACCTCTGAACTGTCAAAAAAACAAGGAGAAAACATATCAACCCTGCCGTGAAACTGCCACACTGAAGCACAAAGGCTGACAACTACAGCCAAGAGCAACACTGTTGATTATATGCTGCTGTTTGTTAGAGCAGAACTAAACAAGCATCTGTGTTTCCGTTTTTTTCAAAGTACATTTTCCTTTAGAAATGACAACATTTCTATTGCTGTTGACCAAATGAGTAGAAGGTAATGTGATGTATGAGTTATATGCTCAAACACTATGCCATTGTGTAGCAAGTAAAGACACACATTTTTACCACTACAATAGTATGCCAGCACCCCCATTATACAGCACATTCCTTTCTTATGCTGAGGACATCTTACGCACACATACTTTATGGCAATATGCTAATATATCACGTGATCCTG
The DNA here is from genome assembly GCA_900312575.1 of Acanthochaenus luetkenii. Classification (NCBI taxonomy): domain Eukaryota; kingdom Metazoa; phylum Chordata; class Actinopteri; order Beryciformes; family Stephanoberycidae; genus Acanthochaenus; species Acanthochaenus luetkenii. The sequence goes on along the minus strand of OMOT01009953.1, from coordinate 4,460 downwards.
TCAAAACTATTTATTGTGTTTGTGTTTTGTGCATACTGTTGTTTTTTTCCACCCTATACATTTATTATGTCCATTTAAAATATTGTCAAACCCTGGTAAAAGCAAGCCGATATTTGTTTTTGAATTATGTATAATGTAGCGCTGATGCAGTTCTTCTTAATTTTTTGTATTATCATGCCTATCTTACTGTGATATCCATGTGATTTTCAACATGCGTAAGACCTGGATGTGTTGCAGACTCCACGTGTTGAATTCCTTGATGACTGTACAATGAGTTGCTAATTTTGGCAACTGTCATAGGCCTTTTTGTTTTGTTTTACTGTTTCTGCATATGATCCTGCATGTATACTCAGAATACATATGGCACTTTTGAGTTTATTTGTCAAATCATCTCTACTACAATGCACAATAGTAGGTGATCAACAGAGCACATTAGAGAGAGCTTTGATAAATGTGCTTGTGTATTGCATTTTTGTGTGAGTCTACTGAGGAGTCTTAAGCAAACATTTTCACTTTGGTGGAACATTTACATTTGAACTTGTATACCTCAAAACGAATTGAACAATCAACCTCATCCATAAACTGCCCTTATAGCCTAATCTGTAATTGTAATTAATGTATTTATTTATCTACAATAATTGTAAAGGGGCAGTATGAGCCTACTATATGGAGAAAAAAAGACAAATAATTTTTTAAATTTGAGTTACATACATTATAGTAAGTGTATGTTTTTACAAATATGATCTCTTGGACTACATTTTCAAAATGGAACTGAATGACGTCCCCTTGGATTCATGGGGCAACTAAATTGGTGGTTGACTGTTCATCAACAACATGGGGGTATATGTATGCTATAAAGTAGATATATTCTGCTAAAGGGAAATATTACTTTGTGATTCTACTTGTCTTAATTGTGTGAAACTATGCATGCTAGAAACAACTGTCATTTGTAGCAGAATATATTAAAAATAAAGGTTTTTATTGGAACTGAAGCACAGAAGCAACGTCTGTTAGTTTAGAATAGTGTGTGTGTGTGTGTGTGTGTGTGTGAGAGAGAGAGAGTAACCGAGCCCCCAAATAAACCAGTTATTTTCTCAGAAAAATAAGAAAACCGTTAAATTATCAGTTAAATGATACTAGCTAAAAGCTACAATTGAGCATATACTGTATGTTTCCACAGCAACAATATCAGTTTAATCGATACAAAGCTAGCCGACTAAAGCTGGAAGAGAAAGTTAACAGCCGAACAACTTATTCAGCCCAAAAAGTACGAGAAATGGAAAACATGTGACATACTACATCACATACACAAACACATCTATCTATCTGAGTGTCTTTCGACTGTGGAAGGGAGGAAACCCACGCGAACACGGGGAGAACATGCAAGCTGCACACAGGGCGGACTGGGGGGTTCGAACCCTCGACCTTCTTGCTGTGAGGCGACAGCGCTAACCACTGAGCCGCCGCCGTGCCGCCAGGTTTGTAGGTGACGTTACCTAGCTTGGCGCCAGGATTTATAAAGATGATAAGATAAGAGGTTTGCCCCCCAAGTGTTTGAGAAACGTGTGTGTGTGTGTGTGTGTGTGTGTGTGTGTGTGTGTCTATCTTTATGTGTGTGC
>OMOT01009900.1:2712-15356 GCA_900312575.1 Acanthochaenus luetkenii | reverse complement strand
GATCTACCTGCCTGGTGAGTTTGGGGAATGTTTCTCCTTCGGATGGATTTATGGTGGCAAACAGAGGGTAATGAAACCCAGAGAGATATTTACTGTCGGTGTCAAAGCTTATTATCCTGGGGAGGAAAACGGGGTCAACTGGAAATACTTGCTGAAAACTGGGTGTTGTCTCTTGTGTGAACGAAGAAGAAAACAACAGCCTTCTCTGTGTCGCCGGAGTTCTGAGATCTCGAATGGTGAGGTCAGTGTTGGAAGCATCAAACATCAATGAGGCAGGAATAAACGAGCAGTTCACAGAGAATGTCTGACGTTCAAATTATTTTGCTGCAGCATTCTGCTCATGGTGCCCTGTTGAATGACTTTGCTGTGGTCCATAACGTTCACTGTGCAGCTGATCTGGCATCTTCCTCTGTTTAAAGTGCACACAAGGCCACCATGTGAACGTTAAGATCATGTGTGCACGCGCCATACAGAAGGAGGACACTTCTTTAACACACATGCCATTGTCTGATATCAAATCTCATAACAAAAATGTATTAGGCTATATTCATTCCATGGCTTCGGCAGTGGTTTAATTTGACAAACATCAAAGTATTCTGCCTGCCTTGTGCAGGCTTGTTACCCACGACGTAACAAAACATGAGGGGATACGATTTTGATCCACTAAAACACCATTGTGGGCTTGGTGGCTTTCAGCAACAGATCACCAGGTGTAACTGCTTCAAAGACAGTAGGTAGTCACTTGCCATTCCATGTAAACACTGATCAAAAGCTGCAGACAAAAGCAACAGTTCAATGATAATCTCTCAGACAGAGGTCAGTTTGCAGCTGAAAGAACATCTCAATTAAATGGTTGAAAGGGAAGGAGATCATGTTACAAAACCACCTTTGTATTGTTACTGTACGGGAAAACACAGCACTATTTACTATGCAGCTGCTACTAGACCTTCAAATGCACATTTCCCCCTTACAGTCATTCTGATCCTACTCGCCTCTAGTCTTTCTTCCCATTTTCACATTCTAGGATTATCGTGATAATGCAAGCCGATACCGCAGTATTGATCATGCCGTTTACATTGACCGCTTAGGAAAGGCTTGTCGATACAATCAAGCAAAAATGAATGAGCTGTCCCAACGAGCTTCTCTACAGATAATGAATACATCCAGAACCTCACAGAAGCACAGAACTGGATTGGATCTGTACACAGTGCTGCAGCTTATATCCCCATGATGTTCTGTTTGCGCATCATTCACACACAACTCCACTGAACCGGATCCCACAAGCACATTCAATTATTCTTCTCCTAAGCCATTATATGGAGAATGGCTAATATTATCCCCGACTAATGGTAGATAATACACAATATTCAGGAGTTCAGTGTACAGAGCATTTGCACATGCCTTAGTAAAGGCCCATACTTAATCATCCATTTGGTACTCTGGGGACTAGGCTGGGATAACCGACAGCAACACTGCTGTTGGCGCCAAGGCCCAGCTAGAATTTAACATGTTCATCAGAGGAGCACAAGTGCTTAGGAAGCAAGAACAGAATTGCCGTTTTTGTTTCCGCAAAAGTGGTAAGATAAATTGAGCAAGTGCTTTAATTGTAATGTATGGTGTATTCTGCATTAGCCACATTCTTTAACAAATAGGACTATAAAAGCTGGAGAAGGAGAATCAGTGAAGTACTGTGCAACAGATATTATAAGGCCGTTACATAAACAACAAAGATTCTAACTGACCTATGTTAGGCAAGGCACTGCATGAATGTCAAACAGCTTTATCAGAACTTGTATCATTAATTTTGCTCCATCATTTCCTCTGGGGGACAGTCTTAAATAGATCACATTGGTTGAAATCCATTATCCATCAAAGGATCCCCATTCATCCCAAATGCATAATTTCTATGGCTGATGTGTTGCAGTTTCCAATGCATCAACATTATTTATGGTTTGACATTATAAAAGTAAGTGCATAATTTATTACCCTCAATTAATGCACTATCTTCCATGTGCTGTCTGTTTTTTAGAGATCCAAAGCGAGATAGCCGCATGCCAAAACTATGCAGCAATCCCATTTACAGCAGAGAGCCCACAGCAGCCTTGATTTATGGCAGTAAATTAAAAAGAATGAAAAATTGATGACAGCAATTTGTGGGCAGTCATAAAACTATTATAGAACTTTGAAGTGGCGTCTTGTCCTTTTGTCTGTAAGTGATGCAAGATGATCCAATGTTACAGAAATATCATAGCCCCACTTATTTGAAAACTATCACCATTGCTTGGTAGCAACGGTTGGAAGAAAATTGATAGACAACTCTAATGAACAACACTGTTTTAGTAATCAACACTTCACTACAGCCAGTATACGTCTGCTAAGTGCACATTCAAGTTCTCCTTTGCATGAAATCGTAGCCCCTGCTGGCATTTGAGTGGATGCCATGCCATGATTGAATGAAAGCCCATCCTTGACTGACAAATGATATATTAAGCTTTCAGTCAGCAGGGGCGAGAAGCCAGGCATGTCAGTTACCTGCTACAGCGGAAACTCCACTTGTCAATCTGCCATTGGCAGGGCTAAACAAGATCTGAAATGTTAAAAGCCCTGCACACCATCGTTTTTCACTTCCTTGTGCGTCCTGGGCACTTAGACATATCAGCCATGTGACGGCTATGAATCAGTGTCTGCCATGAATGTCAGAGTATCACATTTATAAGTGAAATACCATTTGTTAGGCCTGTGGGCATGCTCCTCCAGTTTCATGCAGGATATGAGAGAACATCAAGATGACAGACAATTGAGTCCCGAATATTAATGGGAAAGTGACCTTCATGAGGATGAATACATCATAGGGTATACATGACACATTTTCTACAGCCAAATCAGGCATTTCTACTTAAACGAATGTGTTAAAATTAGTGTTTATGTGTATATAATTACGTTGGTGTCTAGTCCATGTGTGGGCCATTAATAAATATCCGAGTGTGTATGTGATGGAAGTCTGCGGGCAGTGTTGGGCAGCTCTGACTGGCCCTCTCCTTGACTCTGACGGCGTTGATTATGGATGATTAATGGCGCAAAGGAACAGGGAAAGAAAGGTCATCTCCTGGGTTCTAGAGGGAGCAGCTACATTGGGAGTAATTAAGACAGTTGTGCAAGCATGATTAATACGCAAACACCGACGCTGTACACGGTAAACAAGGCAACCAGATGGTTGAGCTATGGATTTAGAACTCTATTTTGGTGGGTAGAGCAAGGTATCCCGGTGTCTGCGTGACATGGTTTTGTCATTTCATGCTATACTTTATTTTATTCAGGGAAATAGTTAGCAACATACCTGTTTTGAGGAAATTCACCCAATCAACATTGTGCAGGGTCCAGCGAGATAAGATAGGTAACATGAAAGAGAGAACGATACAAACTCATTTAAAAACTGATTAGAGCATACAATGTGAAAACATAAAACATATTTGCATATTTGTGCACTTTTAACATGTACTTACGTGTCTGATATGTTGATATCTGATACTATGCCATAGTATGTCAAAAGTATTTGAAAATTAAGATGGGCCAACCTCAGATGACCCGTTGCAGAAAACCAATCAATCAACATCAATATGTTCCCACCCCAATCTCCTCCAAGATAGAACACATCAGCACATCCTGTAACTAGCTTCTACTCATATAACACAACCCTTTCACGTATCATATAACATGTACTCATGAGTAACACATCAGATCGCACTTAGGTTACAGCAAAGCATTCAGGGATACCACCCAAATAACATGATGGATGGTAACACTAGGCACAGGAGTAGTGGCGATTCACTGGAAATGGATCACAGTATTTTCAACTTCAATTGCGAGTCATGATTTTACCCCACCCCCCTTCAGGCCTCTCCACTCCCTGTGGTCTCCTGTGTCATGTGAGGGGGGTTCTACAGAACGATTAACATCACGGAGCACATGGGGGAGTCTGGGAGACTGGTGTCACTTCGCTCCAATAAGCAAAGCTAACTTCTGATCATTGCCGCTCTTGCTCTTTTGCCATCCATTTCTGATTTACAAGTCCCCGCCTTGCAGGATACAAAACAGAAAAGATGTCAGTTTATGTATGTTTCTAACAATTACACTGGCCACAATGTTATAACAGAAAATGCACTGCAATGGCAATACTACATAATTAGGTTTATGATAAGTGATGATGGTAATGGTCACCAAGGCCTCATACTAATAGCGCTATAAAAATAATAGCTGACAAAGGTCTTCAGCTTTAGCTTCCGTCTAATAATTACTGACAGTGGAATAGTACAGCTATAATCACTCTGACTAAACTCATTATGAAGGCACAGGGGTTTGGGGGTTGTGTTTGTTGAGAAGAGTGTTGATACAGGCCCAGTGAGACAGTGTACAGCTGGGAGAGAGGCTGCCATTCTCCACACTATTCTTACATCACCTCCCTCCCTCACTTCCTGTTACTCATTTCTATATCTGCTCTCACACAAAAAAAAAGATTTCCTCTGTTGCTCATGCATTCTTTAAAAACAGGTGTCTGGCCTATAGAATTGGGTGTACAGCCATATAATATCCTCTTAAATGGGCACAGTAATTACTGATTCATGCTGAATGGGACAACGCACAGCTGTCTCCTCCCGATACTTGTTGAGACAGAAGGCCTGCGTGTCAGCGTCTTCTCATGCTAATTGTAAGTGAGTTCCAACATCAGGCCTACAGTACGCTGCCCGGCTTCACATGTCAACAAACAGAAGACTACCAGGGCTGACAGTCACCAAGCAGCTCCACACGCTAACCCAACCTTCACCAGAGGCCTCTGCGATGTGACAGCACCACTGTAAAGACAAAGGGATGGGCTCCATATGGCCAGGAATCACAGCCTTCAAAAATAGAGGGAATGGAACCGTGAAGAGAATCTGCATGACAGTGCCAAGAAGCAAGCAGCACAGGAATGGGATACCAGCCAACGTAGCACTGATTTGGTACTAAAGCTGCGTGTAGTAGAAAGAGTACAGTCGAGAGCAAAACTGCTTGAATAATTCTGCATTTAAAATCTAGGGCAACACATTTAGAGAGTGTATTTTGCCCGTGTGCATTGTTTCTTGTTATCATACTTTCTAGGCCAATGTGTTGTGGGTTTCCAATGTGATTGGAGGGTTTTGAATTCATGTAGTTTTAACCACACATTAATCAAAAGCAGTCCTGTTCAGCGCATATTTGGACAATTTGAAAAACTCTTATTCCAGAGTAAGACAGAAAGCAGGACTTTTCACTTCCTAACACAAAGTGCACACAAATGTTGGCAGCATATTTCCTGTTGGAACCCCGTGTCTCCTTTGTCCCATCCAAGTTTGTTAAACCGCTGTCATTTCAATTGTTCTGCTATAGAAAAATTATAATCCACCTGTCAACAATGACAGGGTGTTGGAAAACTTGGATAATGGATAGCGTACGGCCCTGAAATTCCAACCAGACCACTTACTGCCAACTAAAACCATTACAGAACGACAATTCTTTTTCAGTTTATTTGAAAATTGCACTGAATCACCACTGCCTCTCCAACCATCTAACCACAATCAATTTCCACAGCCAGACCCAGATATGAACGAGAGAGGGAAAATGAAATATTGACTTGTTTGGTAAGAGGTTTTATCTCCTTCTATTGTTGACAACACCATAAAAACTCCATTCAACAGCCTTAACTGTTTCACCGTTGTGCAGATACTAGAGTGGGACTCAGAGATAGCAGCCCTATTTTTGGGGGTTACACTGACATTGAATTAATAATTTGATTCATGGGGCCATTCCAAGCTATTTCCATAGGTAATCAACTTTAAAATGGAAACAGTAGTGTCCACAATTAGAGATTAATGCTGTCTTTGGCCAACTTGTTCTCTGGCGTCATCAAGGTAATTACGGAAAGATAAATTCCACAGTTTAACGTAACAATGAAAGTCAAGTAAAAGACTTGGAATAGGTGATGCAAGGAATAGGCTATATTTGGTTGGACTAAAATTACAGAAGAGAAGAAGAAGAAAAAAACTCTTAAAGAATCTCATTACACAATGATCAATTCCAGTTGAGATGGTACAAATTCCACGTAGTGTTTGGTTCACTGGTAACCCTTGCACAGTTAGCATGCTGTTAGTTCACCAGTGTTCGAGAAGATTGGTTTTGTTCACACTCAGGGCCTATAAGCCAACAGCCCCCTGACAAAAGCTGAGAGGGATCGCTTTGATCTCTGTGCCTCACTAAATCAACACCAGACAAGGTTCATGCAAAGGTCAGCAAAGTCATCTGATCGTCACATTCCAAAACCAAGCATTTCATGACAGCCATTCACTGGTGCAGGTTAAATGTCACCCAAAGTTCAGGCAAGACGACGGACGGTGGACAAATTTAACATGTCCCTCAATGCAGAAAGAGACCCATGGAGACTTGATCGTCCAAGGCAAATGTGGTTTTGTCCTTGCAGTTAGTTGATTTAGAGCTGCAAAACATATGGCCGCTTATGAATTAAAAAAAAGTCTAAAATAATTCACATTGACAATCATACTAGTTTTTTGTCAGATTAAAAATGAGAATAAAATAAGAGTAAAATAGTCATGAATATAAGGGGCATGAGAAAGAAGTATAATTCTGTGCCTTTAAAAAAAAAATCACTGCACGTATAAACTATGGAAATAAAAAGCTAGGCTGACATAAGTCTGGGTTTACAGCACTTCACACCATTTAAACATACTATATATACATTTACCAGGCTTTGATATTGTGCAGTGACAAGGACGGGTACAGTAGTATAGTCCATGTTCAGATCACACAAACACTGCGGTTCCCTGTACTGTATGGCCATTGACGATGGGTCACTAGTCTTCACAGGAGACCAAACCTATCATAACACAGCTGTGTGCACAGACCTCCTTTGTATTCTGAGAAAAGAAAGGGGGGAAAAAGATGATCCAATTAAAGTTGTATATCGTTCTGCTCTCCTCTGTCAGTGCATATTCCTCTGGCTCCGTTAGAAGCCAGCTCCTCCCAGGCAGGCCAGTATAGCTCTGTAATTACACCTCTTCCTCTGACAACCTGCATGATTGTTTTCCTAACACTGTATTACTTCGTTAGTACTTTCCAATGCGCGTTATTTTTAAACTGTCAGTCTGTCCTGACTCATCCCCCCCCATCCCCGATCTGCACTCGTCTGTTTATCATAACAATCATTAATAACTGTCACTCACCAGTGTCCATAGAACAAACTCATTGCCTCATTACCATGTTGCAGCGTTTGTTCCGGCACAGCGCCTGTGCATCGCTCACAACAGGGCCAAGCCAATTACTTTGCCGAAATGGAATCGCATTAATCAAAACTTAACAAGGTGGCAAATTTAAAGATATCACATTGCAAAAGACAGCATAACTAATATGTCACTGTCAGGGTTGCTGTGTAGGTATGCAAGCGGGCAGGGACTAAATATATCGCCTCCCAGGGTCCGTATGAATTTTGACATTTCATATGATCTGACAAGTGTCTGAGACAGAAGGGGCTATGCCGAGCTGAGCACTGCCTGCTTCTGAGGACTTGCTTGGTTTCTCCACCAAGCAAGCGGAGGGAGCGAGGGCGAGGAAGGTGGACGAGAGAACGGGAGTGAAAGAGAGAGAAAGAATAAAGAGTCATGGATAAAAGAGTGATACAACAGAAGTGAGTTAAATAAACCTGAATAAAAGAGGGAGGACAGAAGTGGAAATCATGGGGGCAGTAGAGGGACAGGAAAAGAACGCACGAGGAGGAGAAAAGAGGGAGGGACAGAGAAGAAGAGAAGACCGTAAGGGAGGCGCAAAACGCCAGAGAGAAACGGTTGGGAACGACGAAGGGTAAAGAAAGAGGCGTAAAAGGAGAAAATGATAGAGGGATGGATAGGCGGGGAGCGGCGAGGTAGAAAGGAGAAGGAGAGGGAAGGGGAGCGGGAGGAGGAAGCGTCGAGCGTGTCTCTGAGAGCGCCAGCAGGCGGCAGTTCATCATGTCTCCCTTCACAGAGACGTTTTCTTTTACACTTTAAATGATGATACTCATCAATCATCGGCTGACAGCTGCATCAAGCCAGCTGCAAACATGCAAAGGCCAGCAGTGTGAAACCTGCTGACGCCACCCATCGCTGCATACAGGAGGAATCAGTCAGCCACTCGGCCTCCGCCCAGGATTTATCTGCTCTCACGACACACAGTCTTGCTTTTCTCTCCGGGAAAACCTCAAGTAAATACAATCCATTTGAACGCAAATACCTCATTTGGGTTTGCAGAGTGACGCGTTTTCAATGAGCACACACTTTGCAAAGGTTTTGTTCATTAATGCAGCATGTGATGAATGTGAATGATAATAATAAAAACATAATGTACAATTCGACGTCTGCTCTTTACGGGCTAGGGCTAAAATATACTGTGCCTCTGACTGACTGGAGCAGGATCTCACTGTCTGGGCCTCGGCTTTATCAGAAACCTACACTGGCAGCGTCACAATACACCGCTGCGGCTCTTGGGAGATCAGATTCTCTGTGTAGCAGCACCACCAAGCACACCAAGTCAGGTAACCCTTGCCTTAATGAGTCACTGGTATCTTTGACAGCAATCCTATCTTGGGTTGCATTTACAAATACGTCACTGATAAGGACCGGTTCAAGGTCCTTATGGATGAGGTTCAATAGACCTGATGACGCTGCAGGACAACAAAACACAAATGTTTTGAAAAGAGGAGAATAGCAGCATGTGCTGTGTAACTAAACTTTTGTTTAATTTTTTACATGAAATCATGGAAATGTAACCATGAATGATTAGGAATAAAAAAACATGATATATCTTTTAGTATGCAATTTATCTGTATTGTGCATCCATCATTCACAAGACAAAAAGCAGTCCTTGGTGTCAGAGGTTATCCATACACAGCTTGTGCACACTACTGGTCTTAGATTACTCCCTCCAGCCATCCTTCACTTTCTTCTCCTCCTCCTCCTCCTCCTCCATCATCCCTCTTTTATTTTGCATTCTTAGTGACTGCTCATTCCTAGCAGAGGGGGATTGAGCTGAGCAAAGCCAAGCAGATGGATGCGAATTCAAAGTTTCCTGATCTTTAGCAGAAGTTATGGAGGGTTATCTTTGGCTGTATATCTGGGCCCTGGCAGCTCTCCCCTGGTGATGAAGGATTAAGCAGCACAGCTGTCTCTTCCCAGAATGATGCAGTGCAGTGCTCCCCGACACGACAGCATCACTTAATCTTAATGTCCGCTCCTCCAGCGCAGACGCACAGGACAAAGCCAATCAGCATCACATGCCACGGGGATGGACCCTGCTGCCTGGCCCGGGAGTCTCTCACCCTCACAGGCCGATTAATCAACTTCAGACAGCCCGGTTCAATCCCAACCACAGCTCCCCCTGCTCTGATCTTCTCTGTTCTCACTCTCTCTTCCTCTCTCTTTTTCACACACTTACACACACACAGGTCTCTTGCTCATTCTTTCTCACACACGACTGTCTTTCTCTTTCTCTCACTCTATCTCTCTCTCTCTCTCTCTCCCTAACTGTTGATGTATAGAACAGGGGAGGGCTAGCGTGAAGGAACACTTATCAGATTGCAGTCCACATTATGCATGGCTTTGTATTGCCCTGAGAGAAGGAGGGAGGGGAGAGTAGAGTGTATGCGTGTGTGTGGGGGGGTATTGAATTTGTACACTTTATTTCTGTCACAAGCCACCTATTTGTTGTGAGATCCATGAGCTCCAATAAAGTCTGAAACCTAAAGGAGTGCAAGGCTTTAAGAATAATGACTAATGCTCATTTGGACAAATGACTCTCTGGGAGGTCCTCTACAAGGATTTAAATCAGATACGATACTCGAGCCATTAAAAGGAGACAACGCTCTTCCTCGCCTTGTCGTCTTAACTTCTCATTTCAGATGATCGCTTAACAACCTGGACCCAGATCAGAGGATTGATTTAATGCATGTGGCACACAAACAGACCGAAGAAAATGGCTTACACTGCTCTGAAGAGGAAAATAGGGAAAAATCTCAGAGAATCTGCTTTGACATATCAAATACAATTCATCAACTCGCCCTACAATTACTACACTACCACGATGACAGACATAGAGATAATATGCATGGCAGTATGATGTTTGGGAAACACACACATGTGTATGTTTATGACGTCCTATAGAGCCCTGGATATGTGCAGATATGGAATATTAGTTCCATAACTTATCCTCAATTGCAGTAAGTCTCATTACCCACAGGCATTTCCCTGTTTCGTGAAATGATGAAGAGTATTTCTGCTTCAAGTAGAATAAAGGGGTGTATGCAACATTAACACGCGCATGACTCTCTGGCGTCCTATACGAAAGGCCTGTATGATTTAGGAGATCCAATTTAGAGCAATAAGCATTGAACACCATAAAAGCATCAAGGCACTACTAGTATATAACATGCCCTTGAATAAGTAGTAAACCAACGTAATTATGTTCTTTATCTGAACAATACTCTTTCTTTCATTTTTCATTGTTACCACTGTATCTAATATATGTGCTCTTATATACTGCCTTAATAAAATACATAAAAAGGGAGATGTTTACATTATTGTATCTATTTTATCACTGAACAACAGAATACCATTTGATGGATAGGCAATATAGGCCTCCTTCTCTTATAATAGGGTCCATGGCTATAAACAAATGGAATTCATCATATCATACATATACAGTTAGTACTGTTACGAAACAACTTCTCCTGGTCAGATATACAATATATCAGCAGAACCTGGGCTTCATTTCTTTATCTGTCATTTCCAATCTCTTCACAATACAGCCTCTTAATCTAATAAGTTATCCTGGAAATATGATATTCACCAAGCAGCAGTGGTCATTTACACATAGTTAAGTTGTTTCTACCACGGTAATTGCTGTTGGCAACAACACGGCGTACCGCTCAGGCAGTTGAAACGCCATCTCAGAGTGATTTTGCAGCATTATCGTCCAGGCTAGCAGAGCGTTTTGGCGAAAGTGAACTGAGCCCTTAGCAGATCCCAATCAGCGCTTTTCCACGAAGACCTCACTCAGTGAAACACAGCAAAAACCAGAACAAGCCTCGGAAAAATTAATCTTTTAACTATGGGACACTCCACTGCCAAACTATGGCATAGCCAATTTTCTGTCCATTATTACTATTTTATGAACGGATATATTTTTGGGGGGGGAATAGAAATACGGGTAGACATAGCAACAACATGAACAAGGACGTTGCGGTCTGTTCCGTCACAAGGCTCGGATGATGTTCCACAGAGAGGCATATAGATGAGGGGGAGCAGGAAACGCCAACCCCGTGTCCGCTGTAGAGGATATGGACTTCTAATAAGGCTTGCCCAATTAAAACAGAGGGCTGAACTCCATTTGTTATTCATCTTGAACACTCCCTCCCACGTTTCCTCATCCAGAGCTTGTTGTTTCAAGTAACCCCGGTCCGCCCCGTATCACACTTCTGTTATTCTCCATGTGGGTTTCCAATTGGCTCCAACTGAGTTGCCTGAAACCCAGAGTCCCCCAAAGCCATCTGGTGGCTGGTGAGAGTCCACTTCTTAGTCAAGTCCATATCATAAACGGATCAACATAATTGGCAATTACTGCTTGCTAATTTGGCAGTAAAACAGAGGGAAGGCCAAGAGGACAGGGACAGCTGAGAGGAGAGAGACATTAAGTCAATAAAGTTGGCAGCTATGGAGATCTCTCTCTCTCTCTCTCTCTCTCTCTCTCTCCTCTCTTCTCCCCCCCCCCAGACACACCCACACACAAATGCAAGAATACACACGCATACATGTAAAGGCACGCACGCGCACACACAGGCATATGGATCATTCACATTTAAAAAAAGAGACTGTAGCCATATTTGTGTAACAGGGGTGTAACCTTGAAACAGGTCTATGTTTAGGCCACAACTGTAAAAAATCCCAGTCCAATTGGATTTGAGCCCTCGTGCAGGAGAGCAAGCAAATATGGACCTTGCCGTGTAACCATGGTATAATGCTTACCACTCAGAAATTAAGAAATGAAATATTAAAAAACAAAAACCTTACTGTTATGCTGCATGTGACCTTAGCTTCACAGCATTGTTCTGAACCATGATAATCAGAGCCTAAACATTGCTCCACCATTACACTGTTACCGATCTCTTCCTGTAGTGTGAAACTATCAACGGTCTTCTAATGATATCATGATAGAGCAAGGATGCAGTGCCACTAATTCATCATTCTATATTCTCCTCCACAGCTTCCAGAGACCCTGCTAATGTAGACATCATCTCCTGTCCCATGCACATAATAAAGGCCTGTCACATCCACCGCGTTATTAATTAGCACTTCTCCGAGGTGAAATTCAATCAATTGCCGGCCCTCTGATAGCGTTTTAGCAGGTTATGCAAATCGAATGTGACCGAGCCCCGTCGCTGCCATTGTGGCCGCTGAGGAGAGCTTTGCAGCACTGCACAGTTAATGTACAGTCTCCTCGCCTCCTTCCCCTCTTCTTCCTCCTCCTGTCACGGAGCTCTCGCATTCATTACTCTAACATTTGAGCACTCCCAGCTCTGATAGCATCGGGGG
>OMOT01009893.1:15175-31708 GCA_900312575.1 Acanthochaenus luetkenii | reverse complement strand
GTTGAGCAGGTTGGTACCTTGCATGGCTGCCTCTGCCAACAGTATGATATGTAGGTCGCTTAATGTAATGTGTAAGTCGCTTTGGATAAAAGAGTCTGCTAAATGCTGTAATGTAATGTAGTGTGGTGCATGGTGTGATGGGCGGCAGTAGCTCAGGAGGTAGAGTTCCCGCCCCGCAACTGCAAGGTCGGCGGTTCGAGTCCAGCTCCTCCCGGGAAAAAAATCTGTCGTAGTGTCCTTTGAGCAAGACACCTAACCCCAAAATTGCTCCCGTTGAGCAGGTTGGTACCTTGCATGGCTGCCTCCGCCAACGGTATGACATGTAAGTCGCTTTGGATAAAAGCATCTCCTAAATGCTGTAATGTAATGTATGTAAGTCGCTTTGGATAAAAGCTAAATGTAATGTCTGTGGGGGCTGCCAACTAGCGGCAAAATCACAGCCTTTCAAAGCAGCTCAGCTGACTTTGGCGATGACAGCAATGATGCCCAGTAAAAAGTTCTGTTGCTAATCTTTTCAACATGGGGACGAAGGAGGAGGAGTATTTAACGTTGTGAGGTGGCACAACCCACGAGGGTAATCCAAAATGAGAGTGGCACCTGAAAGAACCCCAGAGTTTGGGACTAAAATATCCCCAGCATTGTACAATGACGCACAATATATTGCTGCAGGGTGAGCTACTGACAGGTGAGATAGATGAAAGCACCTCTACCTCCCTCCTAAGTCTGCATGGTGCAGGTAAAAACAGGGCAGCCATTTTGTTAGTTGATATAAGCCCTCAACAAAAGGACACATCCCGTTTGCCTACAAACAGATTTACTGTAAATTGTAAGACATACACACACACACACATGCAGGCAGACACGGACACATAAACACATACATGCACACAACTTAGACTGTATAGCCAGAGTAGAGCGACATCAATCTGCCATGATGTATGGTGAATTGCATGATTCAATATTTAAATTCAGCACTGGATTTAAAAAAATCCATATCTACCAAGGGATGAATCAATCAATATCCCTCTAAAATACTGCCCTGCCTGAAAAGAAGAATGGGATTTATTTTTATACCTATGGACAGCCGGTCATCAGATCTGATTGAGTATGGCCACAGGGCAGGGAAGAGAACTAGACTAAATGCTGTGGTGCAACGCTGGCACAGAGTGAAACTAAACTTGCACTTGGTGCATACGTGTGTCTGTGCTCTTTTGTGTCTGTGTGTGTAGACTCTTCCCTGCATTCCACTGTGTGTGTGTATATGTGTGTGTGTGTGTGTGTGTCTCCAGCCTCAGCACTGGCACAGTGTCCTGTGTCATTGGGACCTGACGTGGATGGACTGACTGCAGACGGAGGAGAGGAAGGAGAGCGATCACAAGGCCTGGTTCTCCAGCCAAACAAACACAAGGTGATAGATGGCTTCCGAGTGTCTGACTAGCATTGTGCAAGCCCTCTGTACTCCCACCTAACCGCAGACAATGGACGGCCAAGTGATATGGACTACAGTTGGATATACAGTATATCACTGAAGAGATTCTCCAATTCTCTGCTTCAAGGTTTTTTGAGGCGAGAGTAATATGTTGCACCTCACACTGTGCTGTAACGCTCAGCTCCCATTAGAGGGTAGTTGGGCCAACAGACAATATACAGATGATCTGAAAGAGACAGATGGTAGTCTAGCCGACTGGAGCTTTTTTTCCCTTAAAGGGGCTGTTATCTGGGTACGAAGCAATTCCACCTTTTACTGTCCAATATGGCCACTGATCCATTACCATGCTGACTACGCCCACTTTATTATATTAGAGAATAAATTAATAAACTAATATGGAACATTTCATAACATCTAAAGCACAGCTAAAGATGTTTTATATGGAGTGAATTCTTGGCTGTGCTGAAATTCTGTAGGAACTGGGCCACTTTGAAGCAGTACATCCATAAAACTCTCTGTAAACTTGAAGAGGGTTTGTGTGTGTGTGTGTGAACATCTGTTGATCTGCAAAATGCAAGCTTGGGGGAGTGTTGCCAAGCACTGCCTCTTATCAGCGTCTCAACACAGAGCAGTTCAGAGCAGTGTAAGGCGTCACGTCTACTGATAGATACCTCAGATTACCCCAGCATGGAATGAGAGAGCCAGAGAGAGAGAAACAAGGAGAGCCAGAGAAAGAAAGAAAGTATAGAGGCCAGAGAGAGAAAGAGGGATAAGGAGAAAGTGTGAAAGATAAGAGGGTAGAGTAGACAGAGAGGCAAATAGAAAGAGAGAGGGAAGGCTCAACATGTCAAGAATGCGGGAGAAAGAGACAGAGCAAAAAGAATGAGAAGGAGAGAGAGAAACAGATATGGAATAAATATGGGAATAAAAGACATGAGGGCACAGTGCTCATCGAGCCCTGGCCTAGGGCACTCCAGAAGATAAGAGAGGTACACACATCTTCAAATTCAGTTTACGTATCGCTTCTCCCGCTCCTCATCCTCTTCCAACAGCAGAGAGCGGCAGGGAGTAAGTGGGTTTAGGATGTAGGTGAAATGTACCTCTGTGGTATAGATTCAACGCTGGAAATAAAGCTGATTCAGAAACACCATTTTATAGTTGATTTAGATTTACTGTTGAGTTCAGATAGTCAGATTCACTCGAAGCATAGCTGCAATATGTTGACAGCTGTATGTAACCAAGAACCTCTAGGCATGCCCCCGGACTCACCCCCAGGTTCCAGCTGTTGAGACGAGCCTCCAGGTCACTGTCATCAGCAGACATTTCTGATTTCATCCCCCCCTCCAACTGGGAAAGAAACGAGTGAAAGAATGTGTAAATAGCAGCAACAAGATGACAATTATGAGCACTAATGTAGAATAGATGAGGGAATTGAAATGACTTTTGACTGTGCTTTGATTGGCAGTTTGGCCCGAGGACAGGAAGGGGAGACAGTGATGGAGCTTATTTCAACACAGTATAATTCCTGTATTGGCAACCAACAACAGAAGGTCCTTCCTAAAAGCTTTACCTGAACAAGATCCAGTTCACCCCAACTCACACTGACATATACACACATGCATACTCCCTCGTTATCTCCATCTCTCTACCCTTCGGCCCCTCTCTCTCTCCTCCCTCTCTCCATACAGCACTCCAGATGTTTGGCAGTTCCACATCATTTCCGTCCCCGTCCCACTCCCCCCGTCTTGCAGTAAATTCCACAGGAGGGAATTTTTATGCAGCTACACCGCCTGTCATCCATGTTTCCCCCACCCTTTTGTTACAAGGGGCCTCTGGATTTGTAATATATTATTTGAATGCTTCCAGGGTGCTGTTGATACAGGATCAGTTTACCAAAGTTTAGGTTGGGCGGTAATGTTGAAATAGGGGAAACATCTAATAAAGTTGAGCGTGCTACAGAGAAAGGAGATATGTTGTTGAATCTGATTAGGATCAGGTGGAGTGTGGACCTTGGGTGTAGCTCAGCGGAACTGCACTGATGCCGAAAAATCGATTAATGGAATAGCCCCTTCTGATTAAAATGGTATTAAAGTCCCAATGCCTCACCCTAGTACAAACAGTGTAAGTGTTTTGTTTCAATATCTAGGAATGCAGAGTATGCGGGTCGCTGGCTGTTCAAAGCAGAATGTCACCGTCTCTGTATCGCACCAGGAATTCAACTCATTGTGTTGAACGCTGATAAGTATAAATGGCCTAAAATGGATGTGGCCATAGATGTATTGGGGGTTATGCCAAGGGAATGTACATGCATTGTATTCACAGGACAATAGTCACACACTGATAGATTCATGATGCTTACATGAGAACAAAGCACACGTTTTTATAAGAGGGGAAATGTTGTTTGCACCTGGAGTAAGGTCATCAAATCCTGTCCGAAGCGAGTTCATGAGATGTACTAGTGACGTTTTTTGCTCCATTAGGAGCTGAAAGGTTGACCCTACAGGAATTTACGTCACTGTCGAATATGTTGTTGAACCATCGGCTCTACTTTGGCTGCAAATTACATTACTCCCCTTCTACACTGAATAAGTTCATCAACCACAGGGATTTTCCTCTGATTTCATGGGGAAATGAGTTTTGGAATTTCCAAATTGGTCCACGTTAAAGCGGAAAGTAAATAATTGTGGCTACTGTGCAACAGCAGCAGATTTTTTGTTAGCATTTCAATGCGTCATCCCAACTCCATCGTAGCGATCTATACATCAGAAAGTCCTACTTGCAACATCTCTACAGGCATATATAGGGGAACCGGGAAGTCTAGAGGTGTGGTTGACCGTTTGAAGTATGGCAATGAACTGACCATTCTGGTGTCATCTCTGGAGGAACGTTTGAGCGGACTGGAGGCCATAGGTTGAGAAGGGGACTTCTCCTCATACAGCCTCCTCCTGGGAAGGGAAGGGAGAGAGAGAGAGAGAGGGAGAGAGATATTAACAAACTACTGTATGTAAGTGGGCATGTTTCTGTGTCTGTCTTTCTGTCTGCATATGAATGTGCTTACATAGGCAGCCTGCATTGGTATTTACACAGATCAACATCTGGCATCAGTTGAATGGTTTGTGGTCTGCATTTCATCCCATCCGAACCATAAACTTTTCTGCTATACATCAGTGTGTTTCTATACACTGCCTCAGCCTGCAAGGCACAAGCCGTTGGCTTGTATAATCTTTTCACAAACATACACCTCAATCATTGTCTCCCATAATGTTCATCACGGTTTAAACTAGCAGCCTGACAAGAGCTCTGCTTATTCTCACTGACTCTCACACACACACACGTACACATGCTCATGCAACTGCACGCACCCATCTGCCCACACACACACACGTGTAATTGAGCAAGCCATCTCTAGAGCAAGCACTGAGGCACTAATGGCCCACTAATGCTAATTGAATGAAGATGTTAGAGAAGACAAGAGGATGTAGGACAACTAAAAACATTGCTGTCATCTAATGAAGACATCAAATTCCTTTCTAGAGGGCACAGTTTCATATTCTCAACTTGGAGCCTATGGGCACCCCCCTCCACCCCACCACATGTCATTTTCTGAGCGTTCACAGCACTGGGACATTTGAAGCTCAATTGTAACAGCCAGTGTTATCTCATGGAAGAAAATATATTGCTATGAGGTTTCTCCAGAGACTGTTGAATATAGAACATGAATGAGACATATGTGCAAGCAGTCAGTTTTACTAATTTGTATCATTCACTTCACATGAACACTATTTAGGGAACACAGATCCAAAATCAATCTAAAATTAATACTTCTGGTAATTTTAGTTAGTTGATTCAGAAAATATTAGTATTGTGTATATAAGTAGCCTACCGTGTAGCAATTTCAAAACAATTATTGAAGAACCCAAGGCTGACCAAATTGACGAGATAGCCATGACATGTCTGTTCTGTGTAACTGTGTAATGTACCCCATACCAGGAAGTAGCTTGGTGCAGCGGCTAAGTGCACGCATAAATCCTTCTTTTTTCTCCAGTGATTCTTTTAGTTGCAACAACACTGTGCGAACAGAGCACTTTGGTGTTAACAGGTAAGAGTTTTTAAAGTCAGCATAGTTTCACTCACTCCAATCATGCACCCTGAAAGCGCTAGTGCACTTGTTTCTAACGCAGCAAAATCTTTAAACAACTGAGGCAGTTGTATCAGTATCAGCATGACATGTTGATACTGATAGCACAGACAGACATAATATTGTCAGTGTATTAATATTCTTTCACTTGTTCATATTTAATTATGAACAAAACTTGCAAATCATCAAACCTTGCAGACATTTTTCCTGCACTCAATCACTCTTCTCTCTCACACTTTGGTCTGTCCGTCTCTATCTGTATTTGTAAGCATGCGCGCACACACACAGCCGTAAAACCTGGATAGGCGAGCCATGCTTTGCAATCTTGGGCCCCAAAGTCAACAGGTGGATGAGGATAATTGAATCAGATGTGTCTGGAGTCTGAAGCCCAGAGATCAAAGCAGCGGCGAGCCAGGCCAGAGCTACACACACATGCACACGGATACACACAGACAGACACATGCAAGCAGAAGAAAAGTGTAGAGCCTCAACTGCTGCCGCATGGCTGATTAAAACAGCCTGACATCCATATGCCAGTCTGACCTCCAGGTGCAGAGTCAGTGGGCCCAGGTCTCGGCCTTGGGCACCCTCAGGAAAACAGCCCGACCCTAGGACACAAACATCCCTCTGCACACCCTCCACCACAACCCAACACCAAGAGGCAAGATCAGTGGAAACACACTGGCCTGTGAGTGAAAGACATGAGGCGTTTATACCGGCATCGACTGATGTCTGCTGCAACTGCAAGGACAATGTTATTGTCACACTCAGCCAGGGAAAAAAAGGAGGGAACAGGAAGGGAGGATAAGGGGGAGTAGAGTTAAGAGTTTTCATATGTGGATGAAAAGCACACAGATGGAAGACAGCAGTCAAGGGGCGTGAAGAGGGGGAAACAAAAAGAGAATGAAAAGCCTAAGAGAAAGCTACGCCATACCTACAGCAGTTTCTACAGCAGTGCAAGTGTTTATAGTTCTGCGTTGGTGATTTGGCAGTAGACTACCGAACGCTAGAAAGCAGTGGCGTGCTTTGTTAACATGGAAGTAATAACAACAGAAGTAGTAGCGTTTACACTCACTATCGGCAAACATCAACCGGATACAGGTAGGAGGAAATACGAAGCGGGTCAATCACAGTTTTTACGGTCTTGCGTCGCACTACGTAAAATGTTTGGAGAGGTGCACGTAAGCTACGGCGGCAGCCTCTGCAGGCTACGGTGTAGCTTCAATGCAGAATTATAAATTACCCTTAAGCAAAAGATGGAGTATGGAGTCACACACACAAAAAAGATAAAGCCAAAACCACATGCTGTACAATGAATATGTAACCACTCCCTAATCTTTAGCAGTGAACCTGACCCCAGGGGTGCTGATTGCTGAGTCAACATGAGGTTTATGTCAAGAACACCTCCCCCTATTTTCCCTTTTCTCTCTCTACTCTGAACTCCAAGCCAAGAGCAACAAACAATGTGTCAGGGTATTATACATGCTTGACGCCTGATCTCTAAGTGACATGCGAGAGGCTGGAGTCCACACGTAGCCTACACAACAAAGCCTTCCTGTATGATCCCTTGACCCTGACTGGTTGTATCTGCTTTCCCACAGCGGTCCTCTGGTTGGACTAGTGTTCTGGATGGGGGAGTGGCTCTATCTTGTGGCTACATCTGGAATAGCACACAAAGAAAGGTGGAATTCTGATACAGCTTCAGGCTAATGGGGTCATAAGTTAAACAAATACGACCTAAACTACAACCCGATATATTTAGGCCAAATAAAAAACACCCACACTGCATTGCAGCACAACCACTTCAATGTGAAACAGGAGAAACACCCCACATAAGTCACCAAATCATACCAACTTTGTCTTTAGATCTTGAAACTCGAATGAAACCTAACAGATTCTGAAAGACACTTGCCCGTCACCTGACTAATGGCGAGCGAGACAGAGATCAAATGCTGCAACATCACAGGGAAGGAGTCAGGCGAGGTCCTTCCTTTTAATCTTATCTAAATGAGACAGACACATGAAAGGACTACGCCGCGGCTAATTTTCTCCATCAGGACGTCAGCCTGTGATCTGAGTGTCTTTCATGGTCTTATCTCAATCAGACACTATGAGTTGGTACTCAGCAGAGACCTCTCTATCCACACCCTATGTAACAGAGGGGAGGTAGAGCTAAGCCTAATTGAGGGTAGCTAGCCACACTGTTGAGAGCTGCATTTAATATGTGAGCTGTTGTATCCATTTTGCAAACTGACTTTTACATCAAGAAAAACGTGTCAATAATGATTTACAAATGCATCACTGGCAGGCACTGAAGCAATTTTATGCTCTAATTTGATCAATTAAATTCTGTTTCATGTTTAATCGGGTAATCTAAAATCAAGTTTATTGGATAGCCATATCCTGGGTTGTATTTACTCAACAGATCCACACATATCCACCCATAGCCTGGGTCAACTAATTAAAACCATTTTGATGGTATAATTTTTTTAACAACCCACCTGGTTCCAACCAATATTTAGAGACCTAACGATCATTTTCTCAGAATTAAATATTCTACAACCTCCCTGATAGTAAAATGTGAATTAAATATGGCAACACAGGGCCTGTACTCTTTCTCCAAGGCCCCGGTGGATATTAAGCTCTCTTTATAACACTTAACTCTTTTTATCATGCTAAAGAGCGTATCGAGCCAGTGAGCTCTGATTTCCCTCTCCTTGTTAATTGGCATGAGAAACGGTGAGCCATTACTAACATCACTTTGTTAAAGCCCCAAAACTGCCTGGAGTCAGAGGCAATATCCCTGAGCAAACCGGGACGACTGATTTAGTATGGTCTGTAGACTGTGTGTGTGTGTGTGTGTCACATGCAGGCTTCTAGGCGAGCCATGTTTAATAAAGCAGCCCATTTCTACATCCAAAACACAAACATTTACATTTTAGGCATTTAGCTGACGTTCTTACAAGGGGAGAAATCAAAAAGCTTGAGAAACAGAGGACCAGCTAATGAGTTGCCAAGCCTCCTGCTCGCCTTTCCTCTCTCCTCTGTGGGGGTTAGACAGCACTTTCAACTACTAGGAAAGAAAAGGAATAGAAAAGAGGAATAAAAAGACGGATAGAGAGAATTTGAAGGGCTCCTCATCTTCTCATGCTGTTTTGAAGTGCTCCCCTTTGAAAAGTAGTAGTAGTAGTTTATTAGTGCTTCGCAGTCACAGACTGAAATCGCACACCAATTCACATACATAAATGCATCATATAAGTAAGAGTCAGAGAGTGGGCAGTGCATGCAGACTGATGCAAGGACTTGGCAACGCCTTTCACTTTTCTGATAGTACTGCTGAGTAAATAGGAAGGGTGATCAGTCAGGAAAGCTGTATTCATTCAGCTTGACAGCCAAGTTCAATGTTTTCAGCCTGATAAAAGAACATAAAAATAGACAGCTTGGATGGCTATCTTCAGTATCTTGTGCTTTACAAACAGGGAATCATTGTGTCTCTTGGTCTATATCTGACCCAGATCACATCCTCTCATCAGAGAACTCGGGTCACATGCTGGAACAAGGGGTGCACTCTCTCCTCAATCAACTCTTTACATGCATCAAGCTCTTTACATACTAGAATGTCCATATTTGACTTATTCTCTAAAGTAATAAGAAAGAGCTCATTGGTGAATCTGGGATCCTTATAAAGTTCCAATATGCATGTATTTGGTTTTGTTGAACTAAAACTCTAATAATTAATTTAACCTTGCCTAATATATCCTAAACCACATTCTGACAATACAACCATGCAACCACCTATCAAGGGATTGCTTGGGGGCCTTTAAATCTATTAATTCAACATCATGCATTTCCTTTTTCAAGATCCAACGGCCACTAATTATACATGACCACAATCATCACAACATACTGAGCCGCATTATCCAAACTAGATATGCATCAGTGAACAACAATACAAGTTTATTTTCCTAAATTTGCTGTTCAACAACAAGCAAGTGGTGCACACAACCAATATACTCTGTCATGAAAATCAGTCACTAATGGATTCATTTTCCCTACATTGTGCAACTATTATACCATTTATCGTCAGCTTATTGCACCATATATCAGTTAAGTTCACGTGTGGGTTTCAAGTGCGTGCTCATTAATTTGCATTGCATTTTTCTAGCTGTGGGAACACAAACTAAATGAGTGTAAAGGAAACACTGGGTATATATTGATATAATTGGCCCAGGTGATGTAGAATAGTACCTGCGATGAGCCGCAGTAGGAGAAGAGCTGGCTCTGTCCTTAAGCAGACCGATAGCCCAGCTGTCATCAGTATGGCCACCCAGCTCTCCTGACACCCAGTCAGGCAGACCTGCATTGCTCTGCTCCATAGACCGTCTACTCAGGGGCTCATCAAAGTAGATGGACTGGAAATGACAAGCCAAAGACAAGTAACCAGTAAGTACAATCCATTGTTATGTTATTTGTTCTGCATTATAGTCAAGCTTGTGACTAAACAGAACTTTTTGCCTCTATATTCAATAACCATGGTATTGCCCAGTACCCCTTTATCCACACACACACACAAGCTCTGGCCGTGTTTCTTGGAGTTTGACGTACTCATCCTATTTATTTATATTATCTTTGTTTTTACTTGTTTTGTGTCACCTGCTTTCCGTACAACACTTCTAAAGATCAACTTGACTATGAGAGCATTTTTGAGGCATTGCATATTTATCAAATAGCAAAACTGCACAATGCATGAAATACAAAACTGTTTTGAAAACAATGAGCTGTGTCATTACTAGATGGTAATATAGTAGTATTTATGATTTGATACACAGTCATGTTTACCATGTAGGTAGGGAGTGTCTTCAGGCTGCCTGGCTCTGGTTTGCTGGTGAAAGGGCCTTCCAGGACCCCTCTCTTGAGCATGTGCAGAAGCAGACGGGCATACATGTTGCGGTTCTTACGCCCCATCAGGTCTGAGCCACACGTGGCTGGGTCGCACAGCTTCTTTATCCACAAAGCACAACACTGGCGCTCTAGGGTCATCGGGTGAGGGACAGGAAAGTTTATTACAGCTGAGCACTATACTAATGAATTATTATGCCAGTTAACTTTTGAGGTGGGCTAATCAAATGAGCATGTATACACGGTGCATCATCTTGTGTTTAAAATAAAATAAAAACTGAAAGCAAATTCAGTGACATTATTTCAACTGCATCCAGTAGGTTGGTAATATAATCTTACCCGTTTTGTTTGTGTGTTTGAGGACGTACGGCTTCATGTCCAGTAGAAAATGGTCAAACTCTGAGTCCAGCCTCTCCCAGGACTCCTCATGTCTGCTCATGGTGTCTTGGGGGGACGAGTGACACCGTGACACAGTACAAACAGTACGTCACTCGCTAGCATAGGCTAGCTAGTTACATGGGGCGCTGGGTAGCTGTTCAGCGCCATAACAAAGTGGAGGTCTATGCGAAACTGGGTAGCACGGGGGAAACGGTACGTCCCGTTAGCACGACATAACTAATAACCACAGCTAACGTTAGCTAGCTTCCAGAGCAACAATGGGAGTAACGTTAAGTTACAAGTTGAGGCACTGCCATGTCTTACAGATGTAACTTTACTAGCGCGATGTTAGCAAACGTGTTGCCACGAGCCAAGCAGGCTACTGTACCGTAATAGGCTTCCGTGAACCGTGTTAGTGACACTGTACAATATGAGCTAACGAAAGGCGGGTTTACCTTGAGCCGAAGCACCGGTAGCGCCGCTCAATACGGTTCAAAGCTACAGCTTCCGCACTCTGCGCCACTTCCGTTTCCGTAATTAGCGATGGTGCGCAGCGTCTCCCCGTTGCCGTGGAAACTGCCATTGAGCACAAGGACAGGCAACGCAATGTTTGCAAGCGCTTTTCAAAAGCAATAAAGATGACAATGATTTGTACTTGATTATTGGTGTTTTGTAAGTGATTCAAAATGCAACTTAAAGCATTGTTCATCTCACGGGTCTATTGGTTTGTTACGGTATCTACGTTGTCTTACTTAACTCTATTTTGTTCACCGTTCTGCTACTTGCCACTATATTGTTTTTGTCCCTGTCATTCCGATGAGGCCCGTGTTATCCAGTACAGTAGCTTGTCTTCTTTCTTTCTTTTTTGATTTATTTTGAGATTAGATGTTTGTATAAGCCCATATCGGTTTCTATCGCATCTCTTTTGTTTTTCTAATCGTTGTATTGAATCACTGTGATTTATTACTCTGCTTCTACAATTTTCCACCGTGGAAAAAAAAAAGATACTTCAACTTTATCAGACTGATAATTGTGAATTTAGGCAAATAGCCAATACTGCAATTTGTTGGAATAATTGCGATAATGGATTGGAATCGAAGTCGGGGAAGCAAACGTGCAACGAGGCTGTCTGTCTATTTTGACCTTTCACTGAGACCTGGCAAGACGCTCAACCGCATCAGCTGTCATTTGTCTTATATCCACTTCGTGGCGCAGCAGACCGGTTTGTGGCAGACGAGGCAGACCCCCGGTCAGCTGGAGGTAAAGGGACGTGTTGCCTTCACGTGCTCCTTGTAAGCTCCCTCTTCCCTGCTCGACAGTCGCAAATGCCTGTTGTCGTGCATCCAGGTGCTCGTGGTCAGATAAAACAACACAAATTGACCCGGTTGTAAAAGTAGCTGCTCAGCGGATGTTGTTTTAATTCTAGAAATCTAGTGGCAAAGAGCACTTTTCTGCTACCGTGGTAGAATGTAGAGAATAAGATCTGCACCAGGCATGTGCTTTGTTGTAATTAATACAAACTAAAATGTTAGTGGAATACAAACACAACGGTGATTTACACAAACAACAAACTTCCCCTTTTACCATCAATTTACATGGTTTCCGGACAAAAGTCAAGTCTCTGCAACTCCGGTATCATAGACAATCCCCCCACTTTCGCAGTAGTTTCTAGAGCAGGCCGCCACTTGGCTGGGTCGCGTACGTGCGCTCAATTTGTAGAGCGACGATCGTACAGCATGTGAAGGCAGAACTAGTTCGACGTCACTTCGGATGTAACAGAGGCTCCGCTGTGGTCCGGGCAGGCAGAGGGGAAGCGTGCCGTCTGTCCAGAGGCGCTCCAGCAGAGCACTGGTCGAGCTGCGAAGAGACGAGGATCACGTCCAAGCCGAACGGGACCAAACACACCGAGTTGGTCTGTGTCGTTTTTTTGGGGGGGTAATTTTTGTAAGTTTTATTTTTATTTTTTCCCCAATTATGGCTGATCACGCTTTACATTATAATGACTCGGCGGGGGTCGGGAACCGATTCGCCCGCAAAGGCGCCTTGCGGCAGAAAAATATCCATGAAGTGAAAAACCACAAATTTACTGCGAGGTTTTTCAAGCAGCCGACGTTCTGCAGCCACTGCACAGACTTCATATGGTAAGTAGCCCTCGATGCGCACCTGTCTGGTTTAAGGAGGGAGTTGATGCAGACCCTCCCGGCTGCTTCCCCACTGTTAGACACCCAGGGGCAGCAGACATGTGCAATGCGTGTGGTTCTATAGAAAACGACTTGGTCCACACTAGTGTGATCAGATGCATGAATTGTGCGCGCTGACCAGGCAACACAAGCGCGTCTCTCCCAATTGCCCCTAGGCTTCTCTGCTGGGAGCCTGAAGGGTCCGTTTAGAAAGTGTTCACCCAGACAGCGTCCGATTCAGTTTAATCACTTGTCAGGTTTCAAAAGTAAGTAAAAGTGATCATGTCCAAATGCCTGAGGTTTCTACTCAATTCCATGGATACCGTTAAGCGTACATTGTTTGACACAATCAGCATGTTGGTGTGCAACTCTGAAGTGTAGCTACAGGCTGCTGCAGTCACTGACTCTGTTCTCCTTTTTTGCAGGGGATTTGGGAAACAAGGATTTCAGTGCCAAGGTAACCAAAGTGCATGTGTACTGGTGCATGGGGTTTGTAGCCGTGTCAGGGGTAAGGATACGTCTCAAATGAGTCCAGTCAACGTCTGGACGCGTTTGAGCCGAGGACCACAAGCCCTGGATTACTAGTTTCCTGCGCAAGAGTGTAATCGGTGCCAAACCAAGCTTACACCTCATTTAGACCAGTACATGAAGTGGTTTGCCAGCAACTGTTGAGTGACTTCCAGTGTCTACTTTTATGAGTTGTGTGACGGCTCGCTAATTAGATTCAGGGAGTCAAATGAATCAGTGATTTCTTTAAACTAGAAAACCATTTATCCGTTTGTCAAGTTAGATGCGTTAGTTCAATTTAATTGAATGTTAAATATAAGAAAAGTCAAATCCTCAAGTGGGTTAGTGTTCATTTCGTTACTCGTTTACAATAGTCACTACCTGCTTGAGGCCTGTAGAAGTGACACGAACAAAAGTTTAACACGTACATTGTAACAACGTTTCAGTAAAAATGCATCTTTGCTAGGTCATCTCTTGAAGAGACGACGCCCACAACAAAACCACCCAAAGCAAGTTCAAAATGTGAAGTTTTTATTTTTCCTTCCTCCCCAGAGAGGACAGTCTGCAAACAAGAGATGGCAAAGAGGTTCTTAATCCATTTGTCAGGAGGAACACAGTACTCCTTCCAGTGAAATATTTGATTCAACAAGTTTTACCTGTTACTTCGGAGACATTCACGGCAATGTCCGTTACCAGTTGATTCTGTGAAGACATGCATTTGCTTTTAATCATTGGAGATTCTCATATTTTTTTCTAATTAATGAATTTATCAATACCGGACATACCTTTGAGGGTGCTTGCCAGCGATCGGTTGACGAGGTACACGTCTTACAGTGGTGGGGAAAGGGAGTTCTTTGGAGTAGCTGGTTTTGGAGAAGACAACCCTGCCTCGCTGGTAGCGGTTTCTGGACTGGATAATGTAGCTGGATTTAGGTACATATGGTGGTGGAGGTTCGCTCACCCCCTGAACCTCCGGGGTGCTGGGGACTGGTTGTTGTGGAAGCAGAGGAGCAGTCTTCTCATGATCCGGCAGGTAGCCTTTAGTTGAAATGGTGTAGTCCGGTCCCACCGAGATGCTAGGAGGCGCTGGAACGTCTACCTCGGGAGAATACACTTCAGGTCGTGCGGGAAAATTTGTAGAGAAACTCGGGAACGAGGGTTCCGCTACTGCAGCGGCGTAACCAGGCGAGGACTCCGCGCTTGGCCGGTTGTCATAGTTGGAGGCGCCACCATAACTTGGGTAAGACGGACCGTCCTCCGTGTTCTTAGGATATTTAAAGACTTCCTCATAGATGAGGTGGGGAACATTTGAGTCACCTCCAGTTACACGGGAGTCAGGGTTGAAGTTCTGTTTGGGGTTACTGAAACGCGAGTCAGCCCCTTCGTAACGACTGCTGGGGACTGGTCTAGGCCGCCAAGACTCAAAGCTAGGTGACTGGCTTCCAGGGGTGGTGGCCTGAGGAGGAGTGTATGGGATAGGCTCAGGGTAGACAAGTGGCCTAGCATAATGAGTGCTTGGAGAAAACACCGCTCCAGAGGTAGAAACACTGGGTGAGGTCAGTTGAGGTTGTATAGGGCGTGGCTGAGACTGAGGCACCTCACGTGGCTTGTAGCTGGGTCTCAGAGGAAACGTGATTGGTTTGTCAAGGTTGGCTTCTCCCCAGTCTCTCGTTTCACCGTGAACAAGTCTCTCTACCTTACGATCACTGGTCGGGACCAAATCCGTCTGCTTCGGAACTGAAGGGTCGTCGTAGGGTCCGGTAGCTTGGCTAAGGGAGCCTTCCCATTCAGTCAGATCAGAGTCGTCCAAATATAAACCACCATCTTTTCCACCATCCCCTATATTATAGGAATCCACCCTGTACGGATACCCATATCCTGCAAGGTGAAAAGTTACTAGAAAAAACAAAATATTTTTTAAAAGCCCAATGAGATTTTAAGAGAATATACACGTTACCTCTCCTAGAGGGTAAACCAACACTGCCGCCAAACAGTAAGAAACAAATCCAGGAAGCCCTGCAAAACAGAACAGTTCAATATATACGTGTGAAAGTCTGAATTACTTTTAGCATTAAGGGGGGGAAAAGTCCAACTCATGACATCAATGAACCTTACCTGAAAAGGAGTCCAAGAGCCATGGCTATTAACTGAGAAGCAGCACCCAACACAACTCCTCAGACGCTATGGTTTGAGACAAGCAGTTCAATAGCACAACAGTCCTCTGGCCTTCATTACTTGCGAACAAGTCTCTCCTTATATTGGCACTCCAATTCCTCCAGGCTTAATGAAGACCATTAGCGTCAGCTGGCTGCAACGCAATTAGTCACCAAATCATGAACAAGTGTGTCATTTGGACGACCCCGCCCCTCGTTTCAGCGTGAGGGACATGCTGTTTAACATGCTCTCTTTCATTTCAGCAATATGGTCTTATGTTGAAATGATGTGTGATTTGGATTCTTTGAACGACACCGAACACTGTTGCTTGATTTGACACGTAGCGTCTCTACATTTTAACAAATAGTAGTGCAGTCAAAAGGCCATGACGGTGGATTTTCATGTAACGCCTTCTACATGGAGTCAGGGGTGCCATATGTGCCCTGAAATCAACACCGTGATGCCACCATCTTTGCTAGTGTAACATTTCTCTCCAGACACCT
Organism: Acanthochaenus luetkenii; assembly: GCA_900312575.1. Lineage (NCBI taxonomy): Eukaryota > Metazoa > Chordata > Actinopteri > Beryciformes > Stephanoberycidae > Acanthochaenus > Acanthochaenus luetkenii. The sequence continues at coordinate 15,520 of OMOT01009893.1, read as the reverse complement.
GATACTGTGGCAGGTAGAGGGGAGACTGAAAGGGTCAGACTGAGACAAAAAGAGTAGGTAGAGAGAGAGAGTCATAATATGGATAGATGACGTCAAGTAAAGGTCAGACAGCAACAACGAACAAAGGGCTTGCAAACAATATGGAAATAAGGAAATGGGTGTATTGGAAAATGTATAAGGAAATATGTGTGTTGTTGGATAGAGAGAATAAAGTTGATGGGAATGGTATATGATGGTTTAAGTTAGTTATGTTAAATTTAGAATGATGCTCAAAACAAGATATTTATAACTGGAAATTAAGGTGAATTGTACACATGGTATCGCATTAGTGTCAGAATAACATTG